>JAKJMR010001149.1:63290-76142 GCA_024449315.1 Daboia siamensis
CAACTCCCAGAATTCCTCAGCCTGGCTGAGGAATTCTGGGAGTTGAAGTCCGCAAGTCATCAAAGCGCCAAGTTTGAAGACCACTATCATACAAATTAACTAGATAGAGGTAGAGCCAATTTAAGTGATTAAGGCACCAGGCTAAAATCCAACCTGGAGTTCTAGTCCTGCCTTAGACTTGAAAGCCATTCAGAGACTTTGGGCCAATTACCAGGAGACTATGAGTTCTAGTCCCACCTTAGGCATGAAAGTCATTGGGTGACTTTGGGCCAATCACCAGGAGACTGCGAGTTCTAGTCCCACCTTAGGTATGAAAGCTATCTGGGTAACTTTGAGCCAGTCACACGCTCTCAGCCCAACCCACTTTACAGAGTTGTTATTATGGAGAAAATAGGAGGGAGGTGTGTTAGATACGTTCACTGCCTTGAATTATTTATAAAAATAATTAAGGCAGGATGAAAAGAAATCTAAAACAAATAACACACAGATTCTCTTGGAGTATATCATTTTAGCCTACAAGGAGGGAAAAAAAAGTTTGGATTCTTTTCCCTGTTAAAAAAAAGGGGTGGTGGTGGTGGAAATCCCATTAACAAGGAAGAGTTTCCCCAAAAAACTGGAATCAAATTAGCTTTATTCCTGTGCCACTGTTTTCCTTCCCAAGATAGCATCAGAAATATGGTCTTTTCAAGCTAGTAAATGGGGGAAACCCAGAGACAAAAGAAAGGCTGATTTATTTTACATTAACAACAATTTAGACCTCTCCACCCACTCCTTCTTATGGATTTTAAAAGCCAACCTTGCAACTGTTATAGTATAGTTGTTAAAGCTAACAATTAGATGGGTTTCAAACATCTGCTGACTGCATTATCCCAACTAGAGAAACCGCACTCAGCATTTCTTAACAGCAACAGATACTAGACACAGCTCTATTCAGCCTAGCACCAACGCCCGTTAAAATCAATACAAAATTAGATGCTATGAAAATGCAGTATGTGTCCAATTAATTATAATTGAAGCAAATGTGGATGTAGAAGAAGCCAAGGAAGTGCTTGTTATTTAGCTCACTTTTAGCTTTGTAATGGCAATTGCTTGATCCTGATAGGCCCTATCACGTAAATGATGATTTATCAAGCACACATATGTTAAAATATTGTTTAATTGCTCAGATGCACAAAGACCTTAGCGATACCACATGTTGGCTGTTGGAAAAAAAAGGGTGTTCTCTTGTTTTATTGAGAACTCCTAGCTGGACCAGAAAATCTATTAGTGAACTAAAAAGAAACCCACACTTGGTTTTGACAACTTTAAAAATATGCTTTTGAAAGTTTTTAATTGCTTATCTAAAACAAAGTAAAAAAGAAAAGTTGAGTTGCCCAACATCCTTTCTTCCCCATTCTTTCCCCTGTTTTCTAAGCCCAATTCTTCTTGTACATCCTCCATATTTACCCATCATGTCATTCCACTTTAAGATAAGCAACATTATGGAGAATTATCTCAAAAAAGGTAGAGCGCTCGCTCAGTATGGGAGAAGTGACAGGATCAATGCCTATATTCGCCAGAATGCTGTCATTATCTTGATTATATTTGTAATGAGTTGGTGGGATGCATCCCAAAGTATACAGGTAATTCTCAACTTACAACCATTCATTTCGCAGCCGTTCAAATACACTGGAAAAAGTGACTTATAACTAACTGATCCTTATAGTTGTTGCAGCGTCCCCATGTTCACATGATCAAAATTCAGACAGTTGTGAAACCAGCAGGTATGGACGATGGTTGCAGCATCCTGAAGTTAAAAAATTTTATTAGTTTATAAGTATATAAAATACAAAGAAAATGAAACTAATGGGAAACTAGGGGAAAAGGAAAAAATAATAATAAGGTAAGAGGGGAAAAAGAAGGAAAAAAGGCGTTGACTTCTGAGTAGAAGATAGTAAGTAAAAAGGTAAAGGTTCCCCCGCACATGCGTGCTAGTTGTTTCCAACTTTAGGGGCCGGTGCTCATCTCCGTTTCAAAGCCGAAGAGCCAGCGCTTGTCCGAGGACGTCTCCGTGGTCATGTGGCTGGCATGACTAGACGCCAAAGGTGCACGGAACGCTGTTACCTTCCCACCGGAGTGGTCCCTATTTTTCTATTTGCATTTTTACCTGCTTTCGAACTGCTAGGTTGGCAGAAGCTGGGACGAGTAACAGGCGCTCACTCTGCTACGCGGCACTCGGGATTCGACCCGCTAAACTGCCGACCTTCTGATCGACAAGCTCAGTGTCTTAACCCACTGAGCCACCGCGTCCCTATAGAAGATAGTAACATTACAACAAAAAAAAGATGTACTAGAATTTATTGACTTTAGAAATATTTTCAAAGGAAAGTTTAGAGTTTTAAAATGGGTGTTTCAAAGAAAAAAAGGTTTTCCCCTTTAATGTTAGAAAATTTGAGTAAATTTTGTTAATATAAATGATGATAGTTTAGAAAGATTAATAAGTACAAACAGAAATATACATTATTTCCCACAGCAAGGAAAAAAAATAGTAAAGATGGTTAAATGGATTGTTCTAAGAAAAGAACAAGAACATAATCTTGTTGCGGTTTGGAAATTGCTTCTGGATTTTGTGCTTGTGATGAAAAAAAGTGAAATTACAATTTTGATTTTACTGATTGACGGGTTTGCTGTAATAGAAATGGCTAGTATTTAGGACGCTGAGCTTGTCGATCAGAAGGTTGGCAGTTTGATGGGTTGAATCCCAATTCCCGTGTAACAGAGTGAGCACCTGTTACTCGTCCCAGCTTCTGCCAACCTAGCAGTTCGAAAGCACATAAAAAACGCAAGTAGAAAAATAGGAACCACTACGGTGGGAAGGTAACAGCGTTCCGTGCGCCTTTGGTGTCTAGTCATGCCGGCCACATGACCACAGAGACGTCCTCGGACAAGCGCTGGCTCTTCGGCTTTGAAACAGAGATGAGCACCGGCCCCTAGAGTCGGAAACGACTAGCACGCATGTGTGGGGGAACTTTTACCTTTACCTTTAAAACTAAAAAGCAACGGTTGCAGCATCCTGGAGATATGTGGTTACCTTTTGTGACCTTCCCAGCTGGCTTTTGACAAGCAAAATCAATGTGACCATGCAGTGACTCACTTAACCATGGCAAACAAATATTGTAAAATTAACTCAACATGCTTAGCAATGGAAAGTCTAGTCTCTATGTTAGTTGTAAGTTAAGGACTACCAGTATTAGTTTGCAGAATAATGTGAAGAACGGTTGCAGGAATTCGGTATGGCCAGTCTGGAGAAAAGAAGGACTAGGAATGACATGATAGCAGTAGTCCAGTATTTGAGGGACTGCCACAAAGAACGGAGGGGGGGAGGTCAATCTGTTTTCCAAACCACTAGAACAGGGGTCCCCAACCTTGGCAACTTTAAGACTTGTGGACTTCAACTCCCAGAATTCCTCAGCCAGCTTAGAAGAAAGTCAGTGGTGTCGGCCAGGGGTCTTCAAACTTGGCCTTTTATGACTTATGGACTTCAATTCCCAGAATTCCTCAGCCAGGCATTCTGAGAGCTGAAGTCCACAAGTCTTAAAGTTGCCAAGGTTGGAGACCCCTGCCACTAGTAGGCAAGACAAGAAACAATGGATAGAAACTAATCAAGGAGACAATCAAACCCGAACTAAGGAGAAATTTCCTGATAGTCAGAAAAATTAATCAGTGGACTTGCCTCAAGAAATTGTGGGTGCTCCATCACTGGAGAGCCACTTGTCTGAAATGGTATAGGGTCTCCTGCTTAAGTAGGACTAGAAGACCTCCAAGGTCCCTTTCAGCTCTATTCTGATTAACTTGGCTTTCCTAGAGCCTTCAAGTAAAACGAGACTTTTGTTGCGCCTATTCTTTTAGCAACATTAACTGCATTGGCAGGTTTGACCAATTTCAGCTCTGTTTCTGCATTCGTCTGCATGTATTCTATGCATATATGTGCTGTTTTAGATGAAAACAAATGTACCATGTTATTAGATCTAATATTACACTCAGGGTTGATATGTGTGAGTCAGATCCATTTCCTTGGTTCTAGAGTCTGCTTATATACAGCATTCTTTTTTAAACAACAACAACCCACAATCACAACTTGCTTGTACGATCTACATTGCATTTATCTTTTTTAGACAAGAAAGATAAGAGCCCGGCTAGGTTATCAAAGATTGCTTCATCTCTGGGAGGAGGCCTTTAGATTTAGCCACATCAAACGCTATATTAACTTGGAGAAAATTTCTAAAAGCTAATTACTGAAGGAGCATGTACCTCATTAAGATAAAGCTGTAAAAAATAAATAAATCAATATTTAGCATTGTTGTTTTGATTGGATTTGCCCAATGATAAACTGCTCACAGGTTGGTTCACCTCCTCTCTGCCAAAGTGTTTCTTTATACAGATAAAGATATCAGAATTGCCTGAAATGTGGGTCACTGTGTGTTTGGGGTGACCACACTTGAAGGTTTTACAATCTCTCCCTCTCTAATCCAAAGGGATTGGTCCAAAGTCATCTAGATAGCTTTCATATCTAAGGCCAGAAATATAACTCACAGTCTGCTGGTGATTGGTCCAAAATCACCCAACCAGCTTTCATGCCCAAGGCAAACTAGAACTCACAGTGTCCTGGTGATTGGTGCAAAATCACCCAGCTGGCTTTCATGATTAAGGCAGGACTGGAATTCACCAATTCCTGGTTTCTAGCTTGGTGCCTTAACCATTAGACCAAACTAGATCATGAACCATGGTGGCAATGGTTAGATTGCAGACAAACTCTGCCCACAGCTAAGAGTTCAATCCTGATGGGCTGAAAGTTGATTCAGCCTTACATCCTTCCGAGGTCAGTAAAGTGAGGACCCAGTTTGTTGAGGGGGAATAGACTGACAAGTTAAACCTCTAAGAGAGGATTGTAAAACACTATGAAGTTGTTAATATGTCTAAATGCTATTGCTACTCACCACTGGAATAAGTTATGGTGAGCAGGCCTCCCTGCTGACATTAGAGACAGTCCTTGAATTATGACCACAACTGAAGTCAAATTTTCCATTGCTGAGCGAGACCATCTTCTCTTACTGATGGAAATAATATGAGTCAGAGGTAAAAAGAGAGAAGATACAAGGCACAGTGGCAATTCCCCTCTTTGTGAGCGGAATGAGGAAGAACTTGATCAATCCCTTGTTTCAGTGCCGTTGTAACTTTGAACAGTCACTAAATGAATATTTGTAAGTAGAGCACTGCCTGGATTGGCTCAATGTTTTTTTTCATTTTATCACATGGTGGGATATTGCTTTATTGGCAATATTGATATGGTGGGATTCGGGATAACAATTTGGGATTCTTTTAAGATAAAAGCAAGGAAGATGCAGTCCTTTGTAGTCTAAATGAGGGAGGAAAAGGAAAATGAATCACCTTGTGCCAGTAATGGTATCATGAGAATCACTGCAATACAGAAATGATGAAAAATTCAGAGAGCTAAAATGCACGTTTTTGTCTTGAGTGAAGGGTCATCTTTCGCTTCTGAGTTAAAAGACTCAGAGCTATCACTAATAGTGGCTTCAGCCTGGACAAAAACTAAATTTTTCATGTTGTTCGATTTTATTTACATTTAAATGGAATTTAAATCAATCATACTTCATCGAGTTGTTGTCCTGGCACAAGGCAGATTATTTTTCCCATTCTGTCCCATTAAAAATTACAGTGTTTGTGTCCAAGTTATGCAGGGAGGTTTATTTATGAATAAGGACATCGAGGATTGCAAATTCCTAACTGTAAAGCAAATTTTTGCTATCAAAGTATTTGGTTTCTAACATTCTCCTAGAACAGGGCTCTTCAACCTTGGCCCTTTTATGACTTGTGGACTTCAAGTCCCAGAATTCCTCAGCTAGCATACCTGGCTGAAGAATTCTGGGAGTTGAAGTCCACAAGTCATAAAAGGGCCAAGGTTGGAGACCCCTGTCCTAGAAGTTCCAACCAAAATAGTTACACTAATTTTAATCAATTACATTTGTGTAGCGGGCCAATAAGATCTTTTTTTCCCTTTTTTTGCAAGTAAGGTGATAGTGTGCATTTTTAAAAATCCTAAAATATAAGTTAGGTCAGGTTGACATGATACAACAGTGGAAATGATCTACATTGCTGAAGGCAGGTAGTCCGTGGTTTATAAACCATTCCTTTAGCCACAATTTAAAGTTACAATTTAAAGTAAATGGCGCTGAGAAAAGTGACTTACGGCTGATCATAGCTAGCACATATGACCATCACGGTGGTCAAAATTTGGGTGCTCGGCAACCAGCATGTATTTACGACTGTTTCAGCATCCTGGGGTCACATGATCACGCTTTGGTGACCTATCCAGCCAGCTTCCAACAAGCAAAGTCAGTGGGGGAAGCTAGATTCGCTTATTGACTACGTGACTAACTTAACAACTGCAGTAATTCACTTAAGAGCCCTGGGAAAAAAGGGTTGTAAGATCAAGTATAACTTGATTAACAATCGCCTTGTTTAGCAATGGAAATTCTGATCCCAATTGTGGTCATAAGTCGAAGATTATCTGTAATGATGTAACAGAGATAAGAAATAATGAAAACGTACATTGCCTATTAACTCCTGGAAGCCAGCTGCAATCCCACCGAAGTGTTTCTTAACATTTCTCTCCATTTTCCTAAGAAAGGTGAGCATTTGCAATCCGCAGAACAGGAAAAGTCTTCAAAGATTTAACTTTGTTATCCAGAGAGAAGCTTTTCCATTAGAGAGGGGTAACTGCAAAATTCTGTAGCTTAAGTATAATGTGTTCACTAACTAAAGCTTGGCACACCGCTATGTTTGTGAAAACAGTGTGCAAATTATGCTGACGGTGTAGAGCAGCCGATGTGCAGATCAGATGCTCTCATCAAGCTCTTTATAGATTTCCAATGAGGTACTTGGAACTAGCCAAGTTTCTCCTCTCTGTTCAAAACAGATGTTGTTATATTGGTCTTAGCAAAGAAGCCAAACAGCTAAGATAATACAGTATATTTTCTTCTCCTTATAGTATGACTGGCATAGAACGATGCTAGATCTGCCTAGATAAGCAGGAACTGGAAATGCTTTAACTACAGATTTCGGAAGAAGCCAATTTATATTTTACTGCAAGGTTAAATAAAATAAAAATACCTTGCCAAAATAGCTTCAAGTGTATTTAAATAGGGTCCTAGAACAGCCAGTGAAGGATGGACAGCGCAGGAGAATCAGTGGGAAAATTAATTTAGTTTGCTTTTAAATAGGAACTCTTCCGGTTCTGCATTTTCAGCTAGTACACCAAGGCGAACAATCTTGTCATTTGAAATTCTCTGAATTTTGCAATGCTGCTTCATAATATCTTGGGGAAAAAGTCAATATAAAAAGGCATCTCCTTACAAAAACAATGTTCCAAATACCGTATATTGCTTGGGAAAAAAAAAACATATCAGGGAAAATGTATGAAAAATACCAATACGGTAGCAAAACTGCTAAGCAAAAACTTCTTATGCCTGTAATACTATGCGCCAAAATAAACAGACATTTGCATGTGAATTTTTAATAAATAGACCTCAAGTCCGACATAGTCACAGAAGTTGGATGCTTGGGGAAAAAAAAGCATACACCATCTATTTATCCATCCCTAATCCCTATGCTGTGTTGTCAGTGAGATGGACAATACAATTAATAAATAAATAAATAAAACAGCTGCTTTTCCATTGCAAATTGGCATCAAAAGTGACATAATTTATACAGGAGAAAGAACTATTATTATTATTATTATTATTATTATTATTATTATTATTATTATTATTTATTTATTTATTTATTTATTTATTTATTTATTTTATTGGATTTGTATACTGCCCTATTCCCGTAGGACTCAGGGCGGTTTACAGAGCAGTTAAAACCATGAATACAAAAAATTAAAAACAATTAAAACAAATTAAATTTAAGCCCCAAGAATAAATCTAAAACCCAGTTAAATTAAAAACCCCTCAGTCTGGGCCAAACAGCTCAAAGAGCCAAGTTTTCAGGTCCCGGCGAAATGAGCGAAGGTCAGGGGCAGTCCTAAGTTCTGTGGGTAGTTGGTTCCATAGGGCAGGTGCACCCACAGAGAACGCCCTTCCCCTGGGAATAACCCGCTGGCATTCATTTACCGGCAGTACCCTGAGAAGGCCCTCCCTGTGGGGGCACACAGGACGATGGGAAGATGATGCCGGCAGCAGGTGTTCCCTTAGATAGTCCAGACCCAAGCCATTTAGGGCTTTATAGGTCATTACCAGCACCTTGAATCTCACCCAGAGGGCAACCGGAAGCCAATGCAGGTCACGGAGAAGAGATGTTACATGGGAGTATCGGGAAGCTCCCATCAAAACTCGCGCGGCTGAATTCTGCACCAGTTGAAGCCTTCGGGTGGTCCTCAAGGGCAGCCCCATATAGAGGGCATTGCAGTAGTCTAACCGGGAGGTCACGAGCGCATGAGTGACTGTACGTAGAGCATCTTGGTCCAGATAGGGACGCAACTGGCGCACCAGGCGAATGTGGGCAAAAGCCTCCCTGGTCACGGCCCCTATATGATCTTCCAAACTTGAGCCGTGAATCCAGGAGGATGCCCAAGTTGCGAGCCCTATCAATGGGGAGTAACACCTCATCCCCTATTGTTAATGATGGAGAAGGCTGGTCAGCCCGAGATGCCGGTATGAACAGCCACTCAGTCTTGTCAGGATTGAGACGAAGCCTGTTTCTCCCCATCCAAACCCGGACCGCCTCCAGGCAACGGGACATCACGGTGAGGGCATCACTGGGTTGGGTCGGGGTGGAAAGAAAAAGCTGGGTATCATCAGCGTACTGGTGATACCCCACCCCGAAACCACGAATGATCTCACCCAGCGGCTTCATGTAGATATTGAACAGGAGGGGAGAGAGGACCAACCCCTGAGGAACTCCACAAAAGAGAGACCTTGGGGAGGATCTCTGCCCTCCCATCAACACCGACTGTGAACGGCCCAAGAGGTAGGAGAACCACTGCAAAACAGTGCCCCCCACTCCCAACCCCCTGAGACGTCGCAGCAGGATACCATGGTCGATGGTATCGAAAGCCGCTGAGAGATCTAATAGGACTAGGACAGAGGAACAACCCCTGTCCCGAGCCCGCCAGAGATCATTCATCAGTACAACCAATGCCGTCTCCGTGCTGTACCCAGGCCTGAAACTCGATTGGTACGGGTCAAGATAGTCAGTTTCCTCCAGGAACAGAGGAAGCTGATGTGCCACCACACTCTCAACAACCTTTGCTAAAAAGCGAAGATTGGAGACTGGACGATAGTTATTCAAAATAGCTGGATCCAGGGCAGGCTTCTTGAGAAGGGGTCTCACCACCGCTTCCTTCAAGGTGGCGGGAAAGACATCCTCGCTCAAAGAAGCAGATATCACTGCCTGGAACCAGCCTCGTGTCTCCTCCCGAGCTGAGGAAGGGCACGGGTCCAGCCAGGAAGGGCACGGGTCCAATAAACAGGTGGTAGAGCTCAGCCTCCCCATAATCCTGTCCACCTCCTTGGGAGTCACAGGATCAAACTCAGTCCAGATAATACTCTCAAGACCACTTGATTCCTCCCCGTCAGACTCTGCCCAGTCAGAGTCCAAACCGGTCCAAATCTGAGTGATTTTGTTCGCCAGATGCTGGCTAAACTCCTCGGCCCGCCCCTGCAAGGACTAGAAGACCTCTGAGTCCCTTCCAACCCTATGAATCTATGTTCTGTCCAACTATCATCAGGAACACCCCTTCTGGTTATATTATGTTGTACGATGTTAAGCCACCATTGTCTTCCCGTGCTTGAGTTCCTAACTATCCCGTCATCCTAGCTTTGCAAAAGATAGTTGACAGTACTAAACTAAGTCTGATTATAATTGAACATCATGACAGAAATGATGAGATACGGGTTTTGCTTTTTTCTGCAATAGTGTGGGGGCGGGGGGGGGATATGGAAGAGATGATGGAAGCGTTGACTTCCAGTAATGGGGTTTAACTAAGCAGATGGAAGATTTCTTGAAGTAGCAAGGAATACAGTAAAAGACCATAGAAATCTGCCATGGCTGCAGTTTCAGAAGCTTGAACTGAGTAATGTGCTATGTATCATATTATGCTTAGGGCAGCTCGTGTATCTTGCCTTTTAAACATTTGTGATTTATATATGATTAATCACATCTTGATTTCTTCTCATTTCCCTTGGGGATACAAACAGAGAAAGGAAGAGATTGAAGTCAAGATTCAGCTGATTTCTTTCCTTCCTTCCTTCCTTCCTTCCTTCCTTCCTTCCTTCCTTCCTTCCTTCCTTCCTTCCTTCCTTCCTTCCTCCCTCCCTCCCTCCCTCCCTCCCTCCCTCCCTTCATAAAAATCTTTCTCCATTCCTTTCTTCCCCATAAAAGTCTTCCTTCCTTCCTTCCTTCCTTCCTTCCTTCCTTCCTTCCTTCCTTCCTTCCTTCCTTCCTTCCTTCCTTCTCATTATTTCCTTTGTCTTACTAGATCAGTAGAAGACAAGCTACCACCTATCACAAATATTCAGTTAAAATGTGAGTGTAATTTTATAAATAAATCATCTGGCAATATTTAAATCAAGTAAGAACTACTAAAGTTGGACCTGCTGTCATTATCCAAGGTTCAGTGGAGAAAGCATTTCGTAATGATTGCAACATCCGATCACGATGGTATCACATACTCATATCTTCATAATCGCAATAATCAATACTGATTATGGGTTGAATGTTTAACCTATGGCCAAACAAACATGAATTTAGATTCAAAGCACTTTACATGGGTCACCTCTATTAGCTACTCCCCATAGTTAAGTCAGACAATTTCTACTTCCATTTTCCTTTTGTACTCTATTTTCTAATTCCCTTTTTATATTTAAACATTACTATTTTCTCATTAGCAGAAGAAGTCAAACACCACAAATATAGATCATGAGATATTTGTTGCATCTAACATTGTATATTGTTGTTGTTGTTGTTAGCTGTGAAGTCATGTCCGACCCATCACGACCCCATGGACAATGTTCCTCCAGGCCTTCCTGTCCTCTACCATCTTCTGGAGTCCAGTTAAGCTCACACCTGTACTGCTTCAGTGACTCCATCCAGCCACCTCATTCTCTGTCGTCCCCTTCTTCTCTTGCCCTCAACCTTTCCCAGCATGAGGCTCTTCTCCAGGGAGTCCTTCCTTCTCATGAGGTGGCCAAAGTATTTGAGTTTCAGCTTCAGAATCTGGCCTTCTAAAGAGCAGTCAGGGTTGATCTCCTCTAGGACTGACCGGTTTGATTGCCTTGCAGTCCAAGAGACTCGCAGGAGTCTTCTCCAGCACCATATTTCAAAGGCCTCAATTCTTTGGCACTCAGCCTTTCTTATGGTCCAACTTTCACAGCCATACATTGCAACTGGGAAGAGATGTCTAATTTATACAGTATGCAAGACAGAACATACACATCTACTAAAATCTGGAACTTTACAAGTCAAACATTAGAAAAATGTCAACTTCAGGGGAGATGTCCATGAAATAATGTGTGAGTAGTATATTCTTTTTCTCTCCCAAATTGCAAACATATGTGAAAATGGGAACCAATCATTACATGTATTCTATCAAATAAGAAACTGAATGAGCACAGAACTGATAAATTTGTCCATCTTGCCTACAAACCCATACATATTTTGAAATGACCTCAAGCAAAACTATCTTCTAGTAATATTGTTCCGTTAATTTCTGAAGTATTAGATAGGTTGGTTCTAAACCATTGTTAGCATTTCAGTCTTATTAATAAATATAATGGAATTTTGCTGGGACATCTTATACCATTGTAGCTAAATGGGAACTGGGGAAGGAGCCTCTTAAAGTAGCATCTGAGTTACACCAAAGATTTTAAGTTTACAGTGTCGAGCTGGAATTAACTCTAATAACAGTTGAACAATCAGGACCATCCCATGTTCCAGACTGACACTGTCCTCAACATATATTTCACCGATATTTTTTATATGTTTGATGTATGCCATACCTAACTATAGGAGACCTGTTTTCCCCTCACCCACCCCTACCTGATTTGATTGTCTTCATCTTTATGCATGGGTCCGCCTTGACTTTTGATGAGTTTGACCCATCAGCAGACCCACAACCTTGGTTGCCAGAAAATAGCCTTCTGGAATGGATATGGGGCCATCCCCGGGGCTTTTTTTGCTCTCCTCTGTAGCCTTCTGCAAGCAGTGACGAGGCCTAGAATGCTTTGCTAAAGCTGGTAAAATGGAACCAAATCAAGTGATCAATGGATTTGGTCCCCTTCAACCAGCTGTAGCTGTGCATTGATCACACTCTCAAAGACGGCTGTGAAGGATAAATGCTCCGAGTGGACCAAGACTTCGGGAAGACAAATAGCCCCCCTGGACATTGTCGATAAAGAAATTACGATGATTGACACCTGGAGATCTATCACCCCAGCTCTAAACTGGTGGGCTGGGCCCAAAGTCATTATGTGCTTGCCAGTCAATTCTCAGTACTCAGAGATTGATAATCTCCATCTTTCTACTCTTATTGATCTGAGCGGTAATTTGGAACTGTATATTTTAACCACAGAAGCTTGCAAGTTTCTATGAAGCTCTTCTCCAAAGAGTGCTTTGCTTTGATGCCTGTGTCTGTTGCAGTGATTAATAAAGAAACACTTTCGTGCAGTGCTCCCTTTCCTGCAAACTGGTTTTTTTTTAAAAAAGAGAGAGAGAGAGAGAGAGAGAGAGAGAGAGAGAGAAAGAAAGAAAGAAAGAAAGAAAGAAAGAAAGAAAGAAAGAAAGAAAGAAAGA
>JAKJMR010001149.1:104756-115400 GCA_024449315.1 Daboia siamensis
TATTCTATTCTATTCTATTCTATTCTATTCTATTCTATTCTATTCTAGAAAGAGTTCAGAGAAGAGCAACAAAGATGATTAGGAGACTGGAAGCTAAAACATATGAAGAACATTTGCACGAACTGGGCATGGCTAGTCTAGTGAAGAGAAGGACCAGGGGAGACATGATAGCAGTGTTCCAATATCTCAGGGGCTGCCACAAACAAGAGGAAGTCAAGCTATTCTCCAAAGCGCCTGAAGGCAGGACAAGAAGCAATGGATGAAAACTAATCAAGGCGAGAAACAACTTAGAACTAAGGAGAAATTTCCTAACAGTGAGGGCAATTAATCAGTGGAACAATTTGCTTCCCGTGGTTATGGGTGCTCCATCACTGGAGTTTTTTATGAAGAGACTGTACAGTCATTCATCTGAAATGGTATAGGGTTTTCTGCCTGAGCAGGGGTTGGACTAGAAGACCTCCAAGGTCCCTTCCAACTCTGTTATTCTGTTATTCCAAACCAGCTTTGCAAGCTAACTGGTACTTCCTTTGATCACATCACAAGTTGGTTTACTTGATGTGATAAAAATGATGTTGCAGATTTGATGCAAACAACCTAGGGGCATCGATGGACGTTTAACCTCCATCAGATCTAGATATGGCTGAATCTCTCTTATTGATTATCATGCAGGTCCACTATAGAATGTGGCCAAAACTCACCTTGCCAGAGATTCTATTTAACGCACCTCGTTGGTACCTTGCCATGGAATACTGTACAGTTACATTAGTAAGGGGCTGGAGCTTAATAATGGACTTTGAAAAATGCTGAATATCTGAACCATTAATTGACTTTAGATGATCATCAGAAACTGCTTGGCTTCTTTTTGGGCATAAGGCTAAGTTCCAAATTCTTTTTCAACGATTGCAAGCAGGGAATTATATGCACTGCAGCTTCACTGCCATTTTACCCTATTGATGCCCAAGTCAAACGCTAGTCTACCGTTCCCACAATGTTAGATTGCATGAATTCCTTGCTGGGGTGAGTTTCTCATGCCTATATTTTGTGGAAATGCATAATAGAATATACTATGCACACTTCTAGAGTGTGTCCAGCCATTGAAAAACAAAATGTGGGGGATGGAAAAAAGAAAGAAGAAAAGAAAAGAAAAGAAGAAAGAAAGAAAAAAAGAAAAAAAGAAAGAAAGAAAGGAAGGAAGGAAGGAAGGAAGGAAGGGAGGGAGGGAGGGAGGGAGGGAGGAAAGGAAGGAGAGAGAGAGAATAATAATAATAATAATAATAATAATAATAATAATAATAATAATAATGATGATAATAAAAGAAGAAGAAGAAGAAGAAGAAGAAGAAGAAGAAGAAGAAGAAGAAGAAGAAGAAGAAGAAGAAGAAGAAGAAGAAGAAGTAGTAGTAGTAGTAGTAGTAGTAGTAGTTGGAAGGGACCAAATGGCTGTCCAGTCTCTTCTTAAAAACTTCCAGTGTTGGAGCATTCACCGCTTCTGGAGGCAGGTTGTTCCACTGATTAATTGTTCTAACTGTCAGGAAGTTTCTCCTTAGTGCTAGGTTGCTTCTCTCCTTGATTAGTTTCCATCCGTTGCTTCTTGTCCTGCTTTCAGGTGCTTTGGAGAATAGCTTGACTCCCTCTTCTTTGTGGCAGCCCCTGAGATATCGGAATACTTCTGTCATGTCACCCCTGGCCCTTCTTCTCATTTCCAGTCCTTCTTTGACTTTGACAGAACAACAGAGTTGGAAGGGACCTTGAAAGTCTTCTCGTCCACCTCCCTGCTCAGTCATGAGGTTCTATCCAGGGGTAGGCAACCTTGGCTCTTTTGTGACTTGTGGACTTCAACTCCCAGAATTCCTGAGCCAGCCATGCTGAGGGGAAAGGGAGAGGTTTCCAAGCTGAGCCACGCTGGCTGAGGAATTCTGGGAGTTGAAGTCCACAAGTTATAAAAGAGCCAAGGTTGCCTACCCCAATCTATACCATTCCAGAGAAATGGCTGTCCAATCTCTTCTTGAAAACCTCCACTGAACACCCATAACTTCTGGAGGCAAGCCGTTCCACTGGTTAAGGGAATGTGTCTGTAGCTTTTCTATAGCTTTCCTACCATGCCACTGCACCAAAAGATTCATGGTGGATCATTCTCAGTTGATCTGAGGTCTGCTTCTGGGTTGATTCGCTGCATCCATATTCTGCAAGGGCCAAAAACAAATGTGGGGAAATATATCATTTCACCAAGGAAGTGGGGAAACTAGTATTGTGGTTGTCCTTGACTTACAACTATTCATTTGGTGACTGTTCAAAGTTGCAAAGGCACTGGAAAAAAAAAAGACTTATGACTGTTGTTCACATTGATGACCCATGGTCACGTGGTCAAAATTCAGACACTTGTCAACCGGTTCATATTTGTGAGGGTTGCAGTGTCCCGGGTCATGCGATCCCCTTTTGCGGTCTTCGGACAAGCAAAGTCAATGGAAAAGCCAGATTCATTGAACAACCGTGTTACTAACTTAACAACTGCAGTGATTCCCTTAACAAATGTGGCGAGAGAGGTTGTAAAAGGGGGCAAAACTCACTTAACCTCTGTCTTGCTTAATAACAGAAAGTTTGGGTTCCACTGTGGTCATATGTTCAGGGCTATCTGTACGAAAGGGCATGGGGCAGGGGTGTCAAACTCAATTTCATTGAGGGCCGCATCAGCATTGCGGTTGCCCTCAAGGGGCAGGGTGGGTATGGCCAGGGTGGGTGTGGCCTATTGGGTGGGTGTGGCTAGAGTGCATATGGCCTACTGGGTGGGCATGGCCAGTTCTACATCGTTCGCATCAAGGGTGCCTATGGGGGCCTGGGCAGGAGTGGGACAGATCTGAGGGTCTCTGGCAGGAGGAGGGTCTCTGGGCCAGGGCCAAGGCAGCGGGGGCCGTTTCCTCACTGTTTCCAGGATGGCTTCGCGGGCCACATGAAACCACTTCGCGGGCCGGATCCGGCCCTCAGGCCTTGTGTTTGACATGTCTGGTATAGGGTTTCCTGCCTGAGCAAGGGGGTTGGACTAGATGACCTCCAAGGTCCCTTCCAACTTATTTTTATTATTATTAATTCAGTTTTGGTTGCAAAGTGCCCATCAGGTCGTCAAATGGGACAAAACTCAGTTAACAACTGTTTTGCTTAAGAACGCAAAATTTGGGCTCAGTTGTGGTCTTAAGTCAACGACCATCTGTACCTTCAAATTCACGTGTCGCTAAACATGCTTCCTCATTCCCCCCACAACGAGAGGGATGGCAATCATGCCTTGTGTCTTATCCCTTTTATCTCTGACTCATATTCTTTCCATCAGCAAGGGAGGGTTATCTCCCTTAGCAAGGGAAATTTTGGGCTCAATTGTGGCCTTAAGTCAAGGACTACCTGTATTCATATTTGAGAGTGCAAAGAATGTGGGCAGATATATTATTTCATTAAGGAAGAGGGAAAACTAGTATTAGGTGAGTGGTTGACATGATGTTGGGATGCTTTGTTCTGGAAGCTTTTATTTTGCAATGTTTTGACTCATTGATTTGATGTGCCTCCATTATGTACACACACGCCTGCAGATATTACTGGCAAAGACGATTAGGGAACTGGAGGCTAAAATATATAAAGAATGGTTGCTCTAATTGGGTATGTCTAGTTTAACGAAGAGAAAGGGTGACGTGACAGCAGGGCTCCAGTATCTCAGGGGCTGCACCAAAGAAGAGGGAGTCAAGCTATTCTCCAAAGCACCCTGAAGGCAGAACCAGAAGCAACGGATGGAAACTAATCAAGGAGAGAAGCAACCTAGAACTAAGGAGAAATTTCCTGACAGTGAGAACAATTAACTAGCGGAACAACCTGCCTCCAGAAGCGGTGAATGCTCCAACACTGGAAGTTTTTAAGAAGAGATTGAACAACCATTTGTCTGGAATGGTATAGGGTTTCCCGCCTTAGCAGGGGGTTGGACTAGATGACCTCCAAGGTCCCTTCCAACTCGGTTATTCTGTTATATTGTGCTTTACATTGAGCAAAGGAATGCAACAATGGAAGAAGCTGCTACTGGCGACTGCAGGAAAGAGACACTGGTTCTGAATTCTAAAGAGAGTCTACTGAGAAATTTGCAGGCTCCCCCCTTCTTCCTGCACTGCAAACTGGATGATTGTGTGCGTATATGTGTGTTTTTGAAATGGAATGACTCGCTGAACACTGCCTGCAGTCAATGGCATATCAAATGCGGTCATACTACTAACAGAGTACTGCATGTCAGGACCCACCTCAATCCACATCTTAGGAAATAAGAACTCTTGGATGCAAGTTTAGTCCAAAAGGAAAATGTTTACTAGGATGGAATCGATTGTGGCAATACAAGATGGAATCTAACAAAGTTACATTTCAATCCTATATAAAGCATTCCCATTTCAGCCCCCTCCCCTCATCCATTTGGTCAGCCTCCCATCATTTGCTTAGGTGTCAGGCCCTTCCGTGGGAAAGGGAACTCTCCTTGGTTTTATTGTTATTGCTTCTTCCTTTTCCAGTTGTAAATGAAGATGCGATCCAGATCTGTCTCTCCCCCTCCCTCCCCCAGATCAGACGTTTTCCCTGTTGTTTGAAGATCGCCTTAAGTAACCATCCTCTCCCCGCCCCCCCTCGGAGAGATGGCAGAATCCCCAGAATAAGCACAATGTTCTACCTATACATTTATGAAATGTGATATAAATGGATTCTGACACTGCGTTTGCAACTTGCTCCCATAGCAATTCATACATGGAGAAAACAGACTGCAGACTGTTCTATGATAGAGTACCTGAGGATGAACAGGTCCTCTAAATCATCTCCCTCCGAATGGATGCACATGCTCACATAGTTTTCCATTCCAGCTTCTGCCAAAGTCTTAATCCATAATTACTCTTTTAAGAAATATGCATGGGTTTCTTTTGAAAAATTATCTAGTTGTTTTTTTTTCCGCATGGCTTGGCTAAGCTTCTGAACTCTATTTTCTGTCCCATTCCTGGGTTGAAAAAAAAAATTCTCACTAGGTTATATTAGGGAATGGACTCTGAATATACAGACTGAAAATCATAATTATCAACAGGGCTGGGGTAAAACTTGAACACAGGGCCCTTTGTATAGCAACAGTGAGCCTCTTGTATAGGCCTGAACGAGTGTGAAAACAGGTAATCCTTGACTTACAACAATTCATTACCGATTGTTCGAAGTTACAGTGGCATTGAAAAAAGTGACATTACTGTTGTTTTTTCACTTTATGGCCATTGTGGATCCTTGATCAAAATTCAGACACTTGGCAACTGACTCATATTTATGACGTTTGCTGTGTCCTGGGGTCACGTAACCCCCTTTTGCGACCTTCTGACAAGTAATGTCAATGGGGAAGCCAGATTCACTTAATAACTGTTAGTATCTTAACCAGTGCTTTTTTTGTAAAAGAAAAAGGTGCCGGAACTCACACATGTCATACAACCCTCCTTGCCTACCCTACAAGGTTCCATCCAAAAAAGGTGCCGGAACTCCGTTCTGAGCGTTCTATGAGAAAAAAAGCCCTGATCTTAACAATTGCAGTGATTCACTTAATAACTGTGGCAAGAAAGTTCATAAAATGATTCAAAACGTACTCAGGTACTAACTTACTTAGAAATATTGGGCTCAGTTGTGGCTATAGGTTGAGGCCTACCTGGTTAAGAACAGTGTAAGGATCAAAGGTCAGGAAGCTATGTGGACTTTGGGGCTATTCTGTCATATCTGACAGTTTTTCCTGACAGTTAGTTAGAACAATTAACCCGTGGAACAACCTGCCTCCAGAAGCTGTGAGTGCTCCAACACTGGAAGTTTCTAAGAAGAGATTGGACAATCATTTGACTGAAATGGTATGGGGTTTCCTACCTGAGCAGGGGGTTGGACTAAATGACCTCCACAGTTGTTTCCAACTAGATGATTATGATTACAATTACGATTGTGATTGTGATTATGATCTCTGTGCTTTAGTCTTTCTCTTAGTCCACAGGTAGGCAACCTCGGCTCTTTTATGATTCATGGACTTCAACTCCCAGAATTCCTGAGTCAGCTATGCTGACTCAGGAATTCTTGGAGTTGAAGTCCATGAGTCATAAAAGAGCCGAGGTTGCCTACCCCTGTCTTAGTCCTTTGTATCTCAACCCTGGCCACTTTAAGGCATGTGGACTTCAACTCCCAGAATTCCACATGTCTTAAAGTGGCCAAGGTTGAGAAACACTATCTTAGTCCTTTCAACTGCCCTCTTAATGAGTCGACAGGAGGGATGAATCAAGGATGGAAACAAATCAACTAGCTTAACATGGCATAACTCAGGCTTGTAAGTCCTTGAACTTACCACCCACGCAGCATCCCCACAGTCATGTGATCAAAATTCAAATGCTTGGCGACTGGCATGTTTTTAGGATGGTTGCAGTATCCCAGGGTCACATGATCTCCCTTTCCGTCCTTTCTGAGAAGGAAAGTGAAATGGTGGGAAGTCTGATTCATTTAACAACCGTAGGATTCACTCACTGTGGTGATTGACAAAAAGGTTGTAAAATTGGGCATGACTCCAATAACAACTGCTTTTCATAGCCAAGGGAATTCTGTGCACTTGTATTCCTTTCCCAGAATCAGTTGTTATAATACTGAGTGTGTCTAGACTTATGAAAAGAAGGACTAGGGGTGACATCATAGCAATCTTCCAATATCTAACGGGCTGCCACAAAGAAGAGGGGGGGGGGGGTTTCCACCTATTCTCCAAAGAACCTAAAGGCAGGACTAGAAGCAATGGATGGAAACTCATCAAGCAGAGAACTAACTTAGAAATAAGGAGAAATTTGAGAACAATGAAGCAGTGGAACGGCTTGCCTGCAGAAGTTGTGGGTGCTCCATCACTGGAGATTTTTAAGGATTATTTCTCTGGAATAAGCAGAGCAGAGGGATCGACTAGAACAGAGGTCCCCAACCCTTTGGGATCCAGGGACCAGTTCAACGGTAAGACCAGAAGGGGCGTGATTTTGTGTGCTGCCTGCATCACGCGGATGGGGCTTTGCTTGTTTGTGCAGCCCGGTTGCTGGCATGCTGCGGCCCGGTCCCGGTCCATGGACCAGGGGTTGGGGGCCCCTGGACTAGAAGACCTCCAGGTTCCCTTCCAACTCTGTTATTCTGTTAAAATAGTGGCCAATATATTGTAATCAAGATTGAATGATGATCAGGTGATGGACCTACCAGTGACATGGTAGCTTCAAAATAGGCACCAATGCAAGGCACCTCCCTTTAGATGTATGCCAGCAGAAAAATGCAACAAAGAGAGATGGATTTGCCAAGGAAAAATACAGAGGAAGTTCAGAACTCTAGCTTAGTAGAAACCTCCGTCTGTCTGAGGATCAGGAACAATTTGAGGCCAGAGAATGATAGCATCAGTAAGATTACAGATACTCTGCTGAAGTAAGTGAACTTCTTCAAAAGCAAAATCCAAAATAGGCAAGTATTGATTGGCTACAGATACATTGGAGGATCAAGTGAGCCTATTGATGAACCATTTTAAGTTATTAAATAGAAGTCAATTGTTTCTTGTTAGATTAACTAACCACCAGTGCTATTCTATGTTTTCTTCACATTCCATTCAATGATGTTAGACCAGTGTTTCTCAACCTTGGCTGTTTTAAGATGTATGGTTGTCAACTCCCAGCAAAGCTGGCTGGGGAATTCTGGGAGTTGGTCCATGCATCTTAAAGTGGCCAAGCTTGAACCAGGGGTCTTCAAACTTGGCTCTTTTATGACCTGTGGACTTCAACTCCCAGAATTCCTCAGCCAGGCATGCAGGCTGAGGAATTCTGGGAGTTGAAGTCCACAAGTCATAAAAGGCCCAAATTTGAAGACCCCTGATGTAGACTAAAGGTTATAAACAAGGGGTGTCCAATCTTGGCAACATTACTTCCTGTGGATGTCAGTTCCCAGAATTCCCCAACCTCCCAGCTGGCTTTCATATCTAAGGTGAGACTAGAACTCACAGTCTCCTGCTGGTTGGCCCAAAGTCACCCAGCTAATTTTCATGCCTAAGACAGGACTACAACTCAACGTCTTTTGGTTTCTAAACCAAACTGGCTCTTCTTTTCAAACTCTCACTCATTTCCCCAAAGAGAAAAATAGATCCATTATTTGAGATGAGATTTGCAGAAAATACCAAATGAATGAGATGATCAAGCTCCATAAAATTATGAATGGTATAACAGCAATGAGTAGAGATTTTTCCTCCCCTCTCTCCCCCTCCCCCCATCTCCTAGAATATGAATTAACCAACCATCCATCAACCCTAGTGGGAAATTCAAGAAAGATAAAAAGAAATACAGCAATTCTTCACACATCATAAAATTCAGCGTAGAAATTTGCTAGTAAATGGCTTAGATGGTATAAGAACGGATTCCAATGTATGTATGTGGTCCCTGAAACTCAGTGCCTTTTTTTAAAAAAAAAAATGATTTTCAGAAGACATCCAATCTTATTCTCCGGCACATTGTCTTACCCCTGTTAATACATGCAAATAAACTGCCTGCAAATTGTTAAATATGCCTGTTTATTGCTAATCCATCAACACAACGCTGTTTCAAAACAAGTAATTAAACCATTTCATTGTTGAGCAACAGAGGATGGAGGGAAAAAGGACTGATTAGCACATTAACAGAGTTGAAAGGGACCTTGGAGGTCTTCTAGTAATCTAGTCCAACCCCTGCTCAGGCAGGAAGCCCTATACAATTTCAGACAAATACTTGTCCAAACTCTTCTTAAAAACTTCCAGTGTTGGAACATTCACAATTTCTGGAGGCAAAGCGTTCCACTAGTTCATTGTCCTCACTGTCTTGGAAATTCCTCTTTATTTCTAGGTTGCTTCTCTCCTTGATTAGTTTCCACCCGCTGCTTCTTCTCCTGCCTTCAGGTGCTTTGAAAAATAGGTTGGACCCCCCCTCTTCTTTGTGGCAGCCCCTCAAATGTTGGAAGACTGCTATCATGTCGTCCCTAGACTTTCATTTCATTAAACTAGGCTCACCCAATTCCTGCAATTGTTCTTTGTATGTTTTATCCTCCAGTCCCTTAATCATCTTTGTTGCTCTTCTCTGCACTCTTTCCAGAGTTTCAACATTTATTTATCTATTATTTATTAATTGAATTTCTATACCGCCCTTCTCCCGAAGGACTCAGGGCGGTGTACAGGGCAATAAAAGCATTACATACAAAAGTTAAAATAAAATTTAATTAATTAAGCCCTAACAATAAATAATTAAAAATACCCCAACCCCTTAAACCAGGCCGGCCTGTTCAAATAAATAGGTTTTCAGATCACGGCGGAAAGAGCGAAGGTCGGGAGCCATCCGGAGCTCAACCGGTAATTGATTCCAAATGGCTGGCGCGCCCACAGAGAATGCTCTCCCCCTGGGGGCCGCAAGACGACACTCTCTGACCGACGGCGCCCTGAGGAGGCCCTCTCTGTGGGAGCGCACAGGACGAAGGGAAGTTGATGCCGGCAGCAGGTGCTCCCGTAAGTAATCTGGACCGATGCCATTTAGGGCTTTATAAGTCATCACCAGCACCTTGAATCTCACCTGGAGGGCAACCGGAAGCCAGTGCAGCTTGCGGAGAAGAGGCGTTACATGGGAGTATCGGGAGACCCCCATCACAACTCGCGCGGCCGCATTCTGCATCAGCTGAAGCCTCTGAGTGGTCCTCAAGGGCAGCCCCATGTACAGAGCATTGCAGTAGTCTATACAAGAGGTCACGAGCGCATGAGTGACTGTACGCAGGGCATCCCGGCCCAGATAGGGTCACAACTGGGCGCACCAGGCGAACCTGGGCAAACATGGATGCAGTATTCCAAGTGTGGTCTTACCAAGGCATAATCAAGTGGCATTAACACGTCACGTGATCTTGATTCTATCCCTGTTAATACAGCCTAGGACATTCTGATCGTCACAGCAATGTAGAGCAATTAAGCTAGTGCTATAATATTCAGTTATGCATAAGAGAATGAGTCTAACACACCTTAGGCAGGTTTGTTGGTTCTGGGTTACAAATCTGATGCACAAGTAGGCAAAATATTTCCTCAGATCTCTATATTAAAATACTAAGGGCTGTTCCTGCTGACTGAAGAATGTATTTGCTAGTTCCTACAGGGCATGCACGCAAGATTTTAAGCCTGATCTACAAATTAGCTAACGTGCCACGATGCTATTTTGATTTAATGCCCATTTCTCTAAGCTGTGGGTTTTGATGTCAAGCATGTTTAAAATAGTCCTTGGCTATGCAAATATTTCTTAACCAGCTTTTAAATTTGACCTTCAAGTTCAAAGAGTCTGCAGTAGCAATCAATGTCCCATTTGAAATCCAGCAGTGTGTCTGTGAAAGCTTCAGATTGTTGGCATGCAGGAAAAGGTAGAAATTAATGTTTATTTGGCCATATTGTTAATTGCATTAATCTCAGGGAATGCTGGGTGGACCTTTCTTTTGTTTTCATTCTTACAACAATGCATCGAGGTGAGGCCGGATTGGCAGAGTCAAGGCTCTTTCCTTCCTTCCTTCCTTCCTTCCTTCCTTCCTTCCTTCCTTCCTTCCTTCCTTCCTTCCTTCCTTCCTTCCTTCCTTCCT
>JAKJMR010001149.1:129775-157148 GCA_024449315.1 Daboia siamensis
TCTGTCTACCTACCTACCTGCCTACCTGTCTGTCTACCTACCTACCTATCTATCTACCTACCTACCTACCTACCTGCCTATTTATCTTCTTTGAAGATGTTGCTTGTCTGTCTCTCTCCATCCATCTCTCCAGCTCTCTCTCTCTTTCTCTCTCTCTCTCTCTATCTATCTATCTATATCTATCTATCTATCTATCTATCTATCTATCTATCTATCACATTAAAATCTTAACAAATGAATACCTTTAAAATCTCTTAAAAAATAAAATTAGAAATCCCAATCAAAATATAAATAGTTAAAAGATGAGGAAGAAGGGAATTGTGTGTGCTGTGGGAAAGGTGGGGGGGGAGTAGGATTGCCCCTTAATTCAAGAACCACCTCCAATGTGTGTTGGTCTCCTGTTATGTGTGTAAATTGATAATCCAAATAGATATATATTTGGAAAAATGCCTAATCAGATGTTTGTAAATTTCCACTGAAAATGTATATATGTATTTATTTAAATGTATTAACCACCCAAGTCAATGAACCCTAATTATTAGGTTTATCTGCAACCTGAAAAATAATGTCACAGTTTAATTAGACTCTAATTAGCAAAGATTATGAAAAGAATGATGAACCTGAGTATCTAGTAAGAATATTCCTGAGTAGGTGATAGACAATTCCCATGTTCCCATTGTGCTTACATCTGAGTTATAATAATCTTTAAATCAAGCTTAGATGACACATTTCTTCAAAATAATGGGCTACTCACCAGAAGCATGGCCAAGACAATTATACGTACATTGGTAGTCCTCAATTTACGACCACAATTTGAACATAAACTCAGTCGCTGAGTGAAATAGTCAGCTGAGACTCTTATGCTGCATCCATCTTCTCATATATTTTACACTTTTGTAGTCCTCCTAGCCAGCATGTCATCTGAATCCAGCCCCTTTGAATCATATAGGTCAGGGGTGTCAAATTGCCAGCCTGCAGGCCTGATGTGTCATGGCGAAACCGCGCCCACCCCATTGCCGGCAATGGGGAAAAAAAGTCATGATACGTCACGACACATCACGTGACAATAGAGTGTTTGACACCCCTGATAGCTCTGTGGGAAAGGATAGGACATGAACCTAAGAGTTAAAAGCGTAAGAGTGAGAAGAAATGAAAGGAAACCATAGCCAGCATTTTCCTCCTTTGCTAGTCATAATCCAGTTACGCATCTCACTCGCCTTTTGCCTGGGACTCTTCTGCAGTTGCTTGATGAGATGCTGTGAATTTAATTCTTCTTTCAGCGGGACTCTTCCATGTGGTGCTGAGTAAAGTAGAGCTGGAAGTTTTAATCGGTTTAATCAGCAGATTAATCAGCCAAAGCTAATTTTAATCAGTGAGGCTGACAGTTAAGAGCATACGGATTTTTTTATTATTTTTTTTTTTAACAGAGATCTCTTGGTTCTGTTGCTTTGCTTTAAACTCTGGTCCTCCCTGTCAAAAATCCTGTTAATGGGAATTCCCACCTTGTAAACCTCCAATCCTAGGTTCTGTGAAGAGAGCCAAAGGTAATCCTCATTGTATTTGCAAAAGGGAAAAAAGGAAGGCTCTTTTCTTTAGAGGAAAGCTCAGAAGAGACTCATTTTGAAGATCTGAGGGACTGTCTCTCCTCCATTATATCTACCTGCCTCACAAGATCTGCCAGAAAAAAACGTGCTGCTGGACCTACATTTGGTGGGTCCCAGGAGATGGATTGATTGATTGATTTATAAAATGTATAGGCTGCCCATCTTACCACAAGGTAACTCTGGGTAGAGATGTGCTACTCTGGTGTGGTGCCCACCCTATGGAGCCTTCTTCCCCACCCCACCCCCAATTTCCCCACGCCCCAAGATTAGATTAGCTCTATCCCTTTCATAAAGGGACACGGTGGCTCAGTGGGTTAGGACGCTGAGCGTGTCGATCAGAAGGTCGGCAGTTTGGCGGGTCGAATCCCGAGTGCCGCGTAACAGAGTGAGCGCCTGTTACTCGTCCCAGCTTCTGCTAACCTAGCAGTTCGAAAGCACGTAAAAAGGCAAGTAGAAAAATAGGGACCACTCCGGTGGGAAGGTAACAGCGTTCCGTGCGCCTTTGGCATCTACTCATGCCGGCTACATGACCACGGAGATGTCCTCGGACAAGCGCTGGCTCTTCGGCTTTGAAATGGAGATGAGCACCGGCCCCTAGAGTCAGAAACAACTAGCACACATGTGCGGGGGAACCTTTACCTTTACCTTTTTATCCCTTTGATGTTTCAGAAGGCCACAAGATCTGGCTATGTATGGTGGAACCTTCAGCTAGACTGGAGGGAGGCGTTAAGACAGGGCCAAGCGTAGAGTCCTTGCACCACAGAAAGCCTGACCTCCATCCAAATCACGGAAGCTTTATCTCACCATTCCCAAGGGAATGCAATCTGTCTGGCAAGATTCTTGTATCGTACTTGATGAGCAATAAAACTACTGTTGAACCACTCTTCACGAGTGCTTCTGGATGCTTGTGCCCAATACTATGTTGTTAGGCCTGAAGGTTCCAGGCAAATAGAGATATGCTTAGATATCTCCATTGCTGAGCCGGTTATTTTTATTCCCTCTTCACCTAAGTTTTAAGATGCACAGTGGCTCAGTGGCTTAATGATGCTGGAGATGTTCTTTGCTCCGGGGGTTTGAGTCCCAGCACTGCATGACTGGGTGAGCTCCCGTCACTCGCCTCAACTTCTGCCCACCTAGCAGTTCGAAAGCATGTTCTATGTGAGTAGATAAATAGGCCCCACTTTGATGGGAAGATGAGCCAGCGTCTTGCGCAGGCAGCACTGAACTTTTTAGGTTGTGACACCCATTTGTGAGATGGCTTCAGTGGAGGGACCTCAGATGACGGTGCAAGAAAGTCATTCATCTTTCTTTCTGGTGTGGAACTAGCTCGCCCTCTTGTGGCACACCTTCAGAAGCGCATGAGCGTGAACCAAACAGAGCTAGCAAACAGGCAGCCAAATTCTGCATTAGTATTGATGTCTCCTGGCTAATGTAACATCACCATATGCTGAATAAATAAATAACCTAGAGTTTATATCTCTACTTTTATAATATTTTCTGTTAATATGATTTTATACATATGTTTTTCTATCTCAGGTTTTTATATGTGGCTATACCCATTCATTGTGTACCACGCAGAGTCATCTTCAGTGAGATGGCAGCTATATAAATTTGATTAATACATAAATAAACAATAAATAAATACAAGAGATAGCAGGTATGCTTTGGATATTGGCTTATTCTCCAGCTAGTCTTTTGTTCACTTGATTTATTTATTTTAAATATTTATGAGATCTATCTTTCTAGAAGATCAATAAGAATGGTATCTAGAATTTCATTTTATTTTGCTTTCCCTAACAATTCTGTTAAAAATAAATGTAAGGTGTATGTATATTCTTCCAATCTTTTGCTGTTATATTTCATTAATAAACCTCTCAAAATGTACGTTTCAAAATTTTCATTGCCAATTTCTGTCAAGCTGGAACCATTTATCCCATTCCCCACAGAAATCTTACTTCAGCTCCCGTGAATATGAATCCCACGACCATTTTGTGGAGTTCATTATCAGCACTAATCAGGACCTACCTTTATATTAAAAATAAATAAAATATGGTATTTGAGCCCAACAAATACACTTGTAAATTATGATGGTCATAAAGTAGGTCGCCCACATGACTGATGCGATTTTATGAACTTTTTTTTTGCAGGGGTCATTAAGCATCCACCACAGTTGTTAAGTGAGGACTGCAGTTGTTAAGTGAACTCATTTTTTCACTAAAGGGCCTTTTTAATATAAGCCATTGTAAAGTGACTGTGGGACACTGCAATCAGCCGTATGTGCGGGGAAACACCTAAAATGTCACGTGACCACAGGAGGGAGCAAAATGGGGTTGTAAGTATCTTTGGGGGCATCTGTTGTAAGTTCAAATGCTTGCTATGCAATTAGTTTTTAAATCAAAGTCTGCCTGTAAGTCTACCTGTAAACCAAAATAAATTAAAAGGATCAACAACACAAAATGGCAAAAAAAAAGTACAAGAGAGTTAACCATCATGTAATCATGTGGCAGGCTCCGTATTCCAGTTAACTATCATATAACCATGTGGCAGGCTCTGTATTCCAATTAACCATCATATAACCATGTGGCAGGCTCTGTATTATAATTAACCATCATATAACCATGTGGCAGGCTCTGTATTTCAGTTAACCATCATGTAACCATGTGGAATGCTCTGAATTCCAGTTAACCATCATATAACCCTGTGGCAGGCTCTGTATTCCAGTTAACCATCATATAACCATGTGGCAGGCTCTGTATTCCAATTAACCATCATGTAACCATTTGGCAGGCTCTACTCTGAGAGTGGAGGTTCATTATCCGAGCTTGTGGGTTGGTTTTTAAATGTTTTGTTACCAGGCTATCATCTTTAGCGGAATTCAGGGGATGTCAGGGTTACCTAGCCTGTTAACAAAATGTTCAGAAACCAACCCATAAACTCGGATAACAAACTTTCTTCATCCTCATCCTACCTCTGACCTACAGATATTCACCACTATCACAGGCTCTATTCTGTCATACCATTCTGTTATACCAAAGCCAGTTGACAAAACAATTGTCAGGGGCAAACAACCAGGTCCACACACAGAGGTTCAAAACTACGGATTGAGCCAATGCTCAGGAATCTTCTCGGATGAACAGTTAGTACCTGCTTGGAATTAGATAATGGTCCACGCAATTCAAAGGGAGGGAGGACTTTGTCCTCTTGTGACTGCATAGAGATGCCAAACTAATGCCTCTTTTGACTCCCCCCTTCCGGCTCTGCCAGTTTCTCTCCTATATCCGTCTTTGAAGGGCCATCCAGAAGGTTAACCGGATTGGTTCCAGCCTCACCTACAGGGGAATACTGTTCCACAGGACAGGGGCTCCAGCAGAAAAGGCTTTCCTTCTAGATCCCACCTAATGAAACTCCCTGGACGATGGGACATACCATATGCCTCTTCCACAAGGCCTGGTGGGACTGGCAGATGTGGAACATAGAACATGGATTGGGTTGGAAAGGATCTTGGAGGTCTTCTAATCCAACCATCTGTCTAAGCAGAAGATTCTATACTAGGGGTAGGCCACCTTGGCTCTTTTATGACTCGTGGACTTCAACTCCCAGAATTCCTGAGCCAGCCGTGCTGAGGGGAAAGGGAGAGGTTTCCAAGCTGAGCCATACTAGCTCAGGAATTCTGGGAGTTGAAGTCCACGAGTCATAAAAGAGCCAAGATGGCCTACCCCTGTCCTATACCATTCCAGACAAATGGCTGTCCAACCTCTTAAAAGCCTCCAGTGATGGAACTACCACACCTTGTGGAGGTAAGCAATTCCACTGATTCCAGTGAGATAAAAAAAATTCTCCTTAATTCTAGCTTGGATCTCTGTTTAATGATCTTCCACCCATTGCTTCTTGTTCTGGCCTCAGGCGCTTTGGAGAATAGGTCAACCCCCTCTTCTCTGTGCCAGCCCTGCAGATATGGGAAGACGACTATCATATCACCCCTAGTTCTTCTCTTCATTAGACTTGACACACCTAGTTCCCTCAATCATTCATAATAATAACAATAATAATAAAGTTGGAAGGGACCTTGGAGGTCATCCAGTCCAACCCCCTGCTCAGGCAGGAAGCCCTATACCATTTTAGACAAATGGCTGTCCAGCCTCTTCTTAAAAATTTCCAGTATTGGAGCATTCACAGCTTCTGGAGGCAGTTTGTTCCACTGATTAATTGTTCTAACTGTCAGGGAGTTTCTTCTTAGTTCTAACTCGCTTCTCTCCTTGGTTAGCTTCCATCCGTTGCTTCTTGTCCTGCCTTCAGGTGCTTTGGAGAATAGCTTGACTCCCTCTTCTTTGGGGCAGCCCCTGAGATATTGGGAGACTGCTGTCATGTCATCCCTAGTCCTTCTCTTCATTAAACTAGACATACCAAATTCCACCAGCTGTTCCTTATATGTTTTAGCCTCCAGCCCCCTAATCATTTTGTTGCTCTTCTCTGCACTCTTTCCAGAGTCTCATGGTGACCAAAACTAGGTGCAATATTCCAAGTGTGGCATTACCAAGCCATTGTAAAATGGTATTAGTACTTCACGTGATCTTGATTCTATCCTTCTGTTAATGCAGCCTAGCACTGTGTTTGCTTTTTTGGCAACTGCAGCACATGGCTGGCTCATATTTAAGTAATTGTCCATTAGGACTCTGGGATCTCTTTCAGAGTTGCTACTATTGAGCAAGGAACCACCTATACTATACCTGCTCATTTGGTTTTTCTTGCCTAAATGTAGAACCTTATTTTTTTCACCATTGAAAAAACACATCATGATTTGGCCTCCAGCTTCCTAATTACCTTTCTTGCTTTTCTCTGCACTCTTTCTAGGGTCTCAACATCTTTTTTTTTTGTATCATATGGCCAGATATAATCAGGTACTGGTAGATGTAACTGGAGAGAATTGGACCCTCAGGAATGACATCAGAGAGTCTGCTCAACAGCTAGTTAGATGCTTAAAGGTAAAGGTAAAGGTTCCCCCGCACATGCGTGCTAGTCGTTTCCAACTCTAGGGGCCGGTGCTCATCTCCGTTTTAAAGCCAAAGAGCCAGCATTTGTTCGAGGACATCTCCATGGTCATGTGGCCGGCATGACTAGATGCCAAAGGCGCATGGAACGCTGTTACCTTCCCACCATAGTGGTCCCTATTTTTCTACTTGCATTTTTATGTGCTTTCAAACTGCTAGGTTGGCAGAAGCTGGGACAAGTAACAGGCGCTCACTCTGTTACGTGGCACTCGGGATTCGACCTGCCAAACTACCGACCTTCTGATCGACAAGCTCAGTGTCCTAACCCACTGAGCCACTGCTCAGATGCTTACAAGGAGCTTGACCCAATGTAATAGCTCCTTAGCACATACATGTCTTTAACAAGAGAATGAATAATGGTCCTTCCCAATTAGAGGCATGCAACTTCTATGATACCAAGGGGCAGGGCTTTTTTTCTCATAGAACGCTCAGAACGGCATTCCAGAACCTTTTTTTTGCACACACACAAAAAATCTTTTGCACAAGCTGTGCTACTCCCTCTATTGGCTTTCAAAAGCCTATTGGCTTTCGAAAGCCAATAGGAATTGCTGCTGAGCACACCAAAAGACAAAGGCAAGTTGTCTGCAGCGAAGATGAGTTGGCAGGAACTTTCACCTGAGGATCAGGAGGCAGGGGTGGTGGTGCTGCTGTGGGCAGGGGCGTGGAAGGCATCAGTGGTGGGCTGCCCCCCAGGATTGGAGCGGCTGGTGCTGTGGGAGCCGCGGGGCCTGCTCTGCATGGGGCTGCGTGGGGCAGGCAGGTGGGGGGTGGGGGGTGGCGGCGGTGGGCTGCCCCCCCGAGGCCAGAGTCAGCGCCAGAGCAGGTAGTGTGGCAGCCATGGGGCCCACTCTACACAGCAGGGTGGGAAGCGCTGCCAGGGTGGCTGCAGGTGCTGGGTGTGGAGGTGATGCACATGGCAGGCATCTGAGCTTCCACAGGCCAGGCCAGATGGTGGTCTACCCAGTGCTGGATGCCTGCTGCCGCCTCCATTGCCCGCCCTGTGCAGCTGCTCCAATGCTGACTCTGGCCTCGGGCAGCAGCCCAATGCTGCCACTCCACAGCATCCCTGCCCGCAGCTGCCCTAGCAGTGCCGCCTGCCACGCTGTGTAGAGCGGGCCCCACGGCTGCCACACTACCTGCTCCGGCGCTGACTCTGGCCTCGGAGGGCAGCCCACTGCCACCACTCACCACCCGCAGCCACCCCATCAGCACCGCCTGCCCCGTCGTGTATAGCGGGCCCCACGACTGCCACACTACCTGCTGTGGTGGTGACTCCGGCCTTGGGGGGCAGCCCACCATCGCCCCTGCCCCCAACCACCCCAGCAGTGACGCCCACCCCACGCAACCCCCTGTAGAGCGGGTCCCACAGCTCCCATAGCACCAGCCACTCCGGCTCCGGCCCTGGGGGACACCGTCAGCGACGCCCAGCCCAGCCACATCAGTAGCTCGTCAGACATCAGAAAGCAAGACAAAAAAAGGTTTCCTTGCAAGCAGAAGGGGAGGATATTCTAAATAAGTTCATACATCATATTATTAGGACATAGTTTTCTGTGTATGCCCCAAACTGACTTATTTAGGACATACACTGTGTTTCAAATGTTGCTTTGCAATGACTGGATTCAAACATCAGTTTAAACAGCAGATGATTGATCCACTTTAGCATATTTGCCAAATCCAGATTAGATGCATAATTTATGGTATATATAAAATATGAATAAATATAGTATACCTAGACTGTGGGTCCAAATTTATGAATCCTGCCAATGGTGATTTACTACAGTTAAACAATATGGCTCAGCATAATGTGTTAATCTATAAAAAAATCAGCATTATTTCAGACAAGGATTTGCCTGTTTACAAAAATAATCTACAGTACTCAGTTCCAGAATACAGTAATAATACAATAAAACTACCACAATACAAGCTTCCCCCTTTTGTACTGGTGTTGTGATGTAAGGGGTGGAATTTGTGTCATATTTTAATACATCCCGCTTCCCAGTGATTGTGCAGCTAAGGCTAAGTGACAAAAATCCAGATAATCAGTAAATATATAATGCTTTAATTATATAAATAAATATGTAAATAAAATTATATAAATAAAAGATTAACAAGATGAGAGTTCTGGCACCTTTTTTTATTTTATTTTTTTAGAAAAAAAGCACTGCCAAGGGGTGTGTGCGTGTATGTGTTTGTGTGGCAGGGGGGAGAAATGCAGGGGGCCCTACGTGCGGTGTAGCTGTTCCCCCAAAGCGGCAGCTTTTAAACCCACACTTTTTCCCCCTTAAATTAAAAAAGGAAATTAAATCTCTGCATTCATTTTTCACTGGAAGGGCCATAAAACATTGGCTGCTCCCGACGGATGGAGTACAGTTTTTTTCCTCTTTGCTAATTATAAAAAAAAAAATTCCAGGCAGGAAAGTGGGGAAAAAAGAAACTGGGTGCGAGAGGTTACGATTTCTTGCATTTAAACCAATTTTATAGCTACAAAGAGCTTTAGAGTCTCTGTTTGCAGGCCTGGACGAGTGCTAGCTTGCTATCATTAAATCTGTCAATCTCAAATCTGAGCGGTGCTTATTCAGAGCTTGTATAAATAAAATACAGGAGTCTATTAAAGAAGTTGTCAGGTTTTAGGGGTGTGTGTGTGTGTGCTTTCAAAGACCTCTTGTTGCTTTCCTGGGCGAGATCAAAAGGGACTGAGAACCCTGTTTTCCCTTTATGCAATTTGACATTTGCAAGGGTCAAGCATGTGGATTCGTTGGACTAAATCGAGTGATGAATTGAGCGTCTTCTACTGTGTGGGCCATTTTAGAGGTATCAGTAGTAAAATTCTGATTTCCTGCAATAATAATAATGAGTGCCTAATAGCTCACGAAAAGACTACAAAATAAGGAATTATAGCAGTGTTCCAGTATCTGAGGGGCTGCCACAAGGCAGAGTGGGCCAGGTGGTTCATCAAAGCACCAGAGGGAAGGACGAGAAATAATGGTTGGAAACTGATCAAAGAGAGAAGCAGCCTGGAATTAAGGAGAAACTTGCTGACAGTGTGGACAATTAATTAGTGGAACAGCTTTGCCTCCAGAAATTGTAGGTGCTCCATCACTGGAGATTTTTAAGAGGAGACTGGACATTTACCTGTCTGAGATGGTATAGGTCCTCCTGCTTGAGCAGAGGGCTGGACTAGAAGACTTCCAAGGTCCCTTCCAGCTCTATTCTATTCTATTCTATTCTATTCTATTCTATTCTATTCTATTCTATTCTATTCTATTCTATTCTATTCTGTTCTGTTCTGTTCTGTTCTGTTCTGTTCTGTTTTGTTCTGTTTTGTTCTGTTCTGTTCTGTTCTATTCATAGACTTCAATTTATGAGCACAACTGAGACCAGAATTTCCATTGTTAAGCAAGACGGTCGTTACATGAGTCATGCCCAATTGTATGACATTTTTTTTGCCATGGTTGTTAAGTGAATCGCTGCAGTTGTCAAGTGAAAGCATGCGGTCTTTAAGAGAATCCGGCTTTCCCCATTGACTTTGCTTGCCAGAAGCTGGCTAGGAAGATTGTTAAATGATGATCACATGACCCCAGAATTCTGCAATCATTGCAAATACATGCTAGATGCCAAGCAACGACATTTTGATCATGTCACTATGTGAGGATGCTGTTGTCGGTTGTAAGTGTGAGGATTAGCTGTAAGTCACATATTTTTCATTGCCGTTACAATTTGAGCAGTCGTTAAATGAATGATAGTTTCCATCCATTTCTTGTCTTGCCTTATTCTCCAAAGCACCAGAGGGCAGGTGTTCTGTCCCAGCCTATGTGAGTCCATTTTAAGCTCACAAGGAGAAACCCCTCTTCCAAGAAACAGGCAGAAACTGCAAGAAAAAAAACCAACCCTTTTTATTTTCACAGACCTGAGTCAATGTCCAAGGCAAACAAACACAGTCCGCAGAAACTCAATCCTCAACACCAATGGATTACCTTCGGCAACCAGCACCTCCCACACCTTCCCTTTTATAATTCAGCCAAGCTGTGGCTTCCTAATTCCTTCTCCTTTGCCTTGGAGCCGCCCCGTTACATTCCTCTGTCCTACTCGCTTCTCTTGCCTGCGCTTTCATGCATACTGGATTAGTTCCAACTGTTCTTCATCACTGTCCAACTCAGGCTCCCAGCACAGCTGTGTTTCAGCCTGAGCGCGACTAGAGGGGCCAGGCTCCTTGTCCGACTGTAAGTCTTGGAGCTCCTCAGAGCCTTCCTCTGACTCTGATGTCACTCCAGGCCCCTCCTCATCATCATCTGATTCCTCAGACTCAGCTGCCAGATCCACTGGCTGGTGAGGAATCACAATAGCAGGACAAGAAACAATGGATGGAAACTGATCAAAGAGAGAAGCAATCTGGAGTTATGGAGAAACTTCCTAACAGTGAGGACAATTAACCAGTGGAACAGCTTTGCCTCCAGAAGTTGTGGGTGCTTCATCACTGGAGGTTTTTAAGAAGAGACTGGCCAGTCACTTGTCTGAAATGGTACTATAGGCTCTCCTGTTTGAGCAAGGGGCTGGACTAGAAGACCTCCCAGGTCCCTCCCAGCTCTATTCTGATTCTGGTTCTGATTCACGGAAAGTCTGAGGATGAATAGATGGCAACCTTGATGGGCCTGCCTCTGAGGGTCATTTGCTGGCATACAAATGGGTTGCATGGTCCATTTGCTTGGATACTGTGAGAACAGACTGCTGACATGGGTGGGCCAGGAGTCTGATCCTGCTTATGTTCTTATGTTATCCTGGAGCAAAAGAAGGAAAAGTAGCTTACTCAGAGCAAATCGTCAAGAGCAACCTCATTTTTTCAACTTAAACTATCCCTTGAGTAGAAAGGATCAGCAGAAAAATGACTGACAGTGGATTAGATCTTGGCGTTGAAGATAGGATGGTAAAGCTCTGGGTAGTGAGGTGGGTGGCCTGTGAATATAATAGATAAATAAAAATAAATAAAACACACAAATATGATACATGGACATACCTGTATTGCTTTCTATTTGGGTGGGCTTTGTCATAATAATTTATTATTATTTATTAAGCATGACACTGGAAAGCAAAAACCATAAAACCACCTCTATGCTTCCTTTGGCCAGTCTCCCGAGGGACCCAGGGCGGTGAACAGGGCAAACATATAAAAATACAAGGATACAAAAGTTAAAAAAGAATTAAACACAATGCCCGAGCTAAAACAATAAATAGATATATTAAAAGCAACAATAAAATCCCAACCCATCCCCCATCAGGCCAGGCCGGCTTGTTCGAACAAGTAAGTCTTCAGATCGCGCCGGAAGGAGCGAAGGTCGGGCGCCATCCAGAGCTCGACTGGTAACCGATTCCATAAATCTGGGGCACCCACAGAGAAGAACCTCCCCCTGGGGGCCACCAGACGACATTCTCTGACCGGTGGCACCCTGAGGAGGCCCTCTCTGTGGGAGCACACAGGGTGGAGGGAAGTTGATGCCGGCAGCAGGTGATCCCTAAGGTACTCCGGACCCATGCCATGTAGGGCCTTGAACACCATTACTAGTACCTTGAATCTCACTCGGAAGACAACTGGGAGCCAATGCAGCTCACGGAGCAGAGGTATAACATGGGAGTATTGGGAGACTCCCAACACAACTCTCGCAGCTGCATTCTGTACCAGTTGGAGCCTCCGAGTGGTCCTCAAGGGAAGCCCCATGTAGAGAGCATTGCAGTAGTCTAAACGAGAGGTCACGAGTGCATGAGTGACTGTACACAGGGCATCCCAGTCTAAATAGGGCCACAACTGGCGCACCAGGCGAACCTGGGCGAAGGCCTCCCTAGTCACAGCCACTATGTGATCCTCCAAAGTAAGCCGTGAATCTAGAAGGACTCCCAAGTTGCGAGCCCTATCTACGGGGGGTAATAGCTCACGCCCCATAGAAAGAGATGGAATATTCTGAATATCCCGGGATGCCGGTATGCAAAGCCACTCAGTCTTGTCGGGGTTGAGTTGAAGTCTGTTCCTCCCCATCCAGACCCGAACCGCCTCCAGGCAACGAGACATCACGTCGAGGGCATCACGGGACAAAGCAATCACGGGAAGGGTTAATGGCAAAAAAGAAACCAGGCCACCAAAGAATGTGATGGCTGGACATCATGAAAGCTGACAGCCAGCCAGAGCATAGAAAGAGTCAAAAAAGTAGAGCAAGATCAGAGGATGTGGAGAGGCCTAACCCATGGAATCCCCAGAGTTGGACATGACTGAATGGATAACACCATCAACCTCATCATCATAGAATAACAAGAGTTGGGAGGGACCTTGGAGGTCTTCTAGTCCAACTCCCTGCTCAGGCAGGAAACCCTGTACCATTTCAGACAAATGGCTGTCCAGTCTTTCCTTAAAAACCTCCAGTGTTGGAGCATTCACAACTTCTGGAGGCAAGTTGTTCCACTGGTTAATTGTTCTCACTGTCAGGAAGTTTCTCCTTAGTTTTCAGTTGCTTTTCTCCTTGATTAGTTTCCATCCGTTGCTTCTTGTTTTGTCTTCAGGTGCGTTGGAGAATAGGTTGATCCCAGTGGTGGGATTCAAATACCTGAACAACTGGTTCTTTGCATGGATGCCACTTCCGGAAGTCAATTCTAAGCTGGGGAGGCCTTCCAGGCCTAGAACGGACTTCCAGAAGTGGCATCTGCGCACTCCCAGTGGGCTGTTTTGGGCCTGTGAGGCTTCCTTGGCTCAGGACGGACTTCCAAAAATAGCGTCCATGCACTCCCGGCAGTCCATTCTTGCCCGTGAAAAAAAGGGTTAGGGCATCAGTTCAGTTCTACCAAAGTGGTGTGAACCAGTTGAATCCCACCACTGGTTGACCCCTTCTTTTTCTGTGGCGACCCCTTAGATATTGGAAGACTGCTGTCCATTTCATAAGTGACTCCAGGTAGCTTACAAATCTTAGATCCTTATGATCTTCTTCCACTTCTCAGCCTTGCCCACAATCTTGGCTTATGCTAGGAATCTCCCATCCAGCTGCTAGCCTCTTCCAACCCTATTTAGCTTTCCTTTTTTTTTTTTTTGGTTTTTATTTTTGTTTTTGCAATCAGCACATGTCAGCTGAGAAATATTCTTGAAAAATTCTCTTCTCTGTGATTCAGCCTCGGTTACAATAGTTAAAAGTGCTTTTCTGTCATGCAGTCAAGAACACCATACAAGGACTACTGTGCTGCTTGCAGGAAAATTGATGACACAGTTGCTGCAAGCTCCCTTTGGGAGAGGCCAAGTATGCTTTAAAAAGGATGAAATAGAAGTCATGTTTTCATTCTTACCGGGAAGGGGAAAATGTTAATTTAAAAAAGAGGGGAAAGGGAGAGCGAGCATTGAAAGGGACTAACCACAAACATGGAGACCGATAGGAAGACGCAGAGATAACGTTGTAGAAACTATTCAGAGACAATTACAGCAACATATGAAAAGGCAGGCTTTAAGCCCAGGAAATATGGGAAGTGACTGAGCCTGGCTCCACCCTGACTCTATGGGATAGAAGAGAGAGATAGAAGAGTGTCTAACACAGAAAAGTTCTAGTCATCTTGTTGAGTCTGTTTCTTGCTCTGATCAACCTTGGCTAACAGAGACAGCATATATGATTGCATATGTAAAAGAGAGATAGGCAGTCAAAGGAGGAATCAGCCTGGAATCATTAGGTTACAATAAGTCAGTGATGGCGAACCTTTTAGAGACCAAGTGCCCAAACTGCAACCCAAAACCCACTTGTGTATTGTCAGGTGCTGGGTGGGCATGGCCCATTGGGTGGGTGTGGCCCATTGGATGGGTGTGGCCAATTGGGTGGGCATGGCTGCGGTGGTAACAGCAGACTGGGTGGGACTAAAAAGTTCAATCAATCAATTCCAACTTTGCGAGATCTTTTTTTTTCCCATGAGAAGTTAAAATTGATTGATTGATTGAACCTTTTTTTTTGGTTTTTGTTTTGCACACAGCGGCGGAGGCCTAAAGCGAAAAGGTTTTATAAAACCCAGCTGACGCCTAGGACTGGGGCAATGGTGCGTGTGCCCACAGAGAGGGCTCTGTGTGCCACCTGTGGCACGTATGACATAGGTTTGCCACCATGGTCACAAGTGGCCTAAGTCCAATCCCTCTTGATTTCCATTGACTCTTATCTAGCATCAATTTAATGGTGACTATTAGTTGACTAGATTCTTGCGTATAGGCCCGAGCAATAGACCCAGAACTTAAGATGTGGTGGCGCAGTGGTTAGAATGCAGTATTGTGGGCTGACTCTGCTCAGTGTCAGCAGTTCGACCCTGACCAACTCAAAGTTGACTCAGCCTTCCAGCCTTCTCAGGTCAGTAAAATGATGAACCAGTTTGTTAGGGGCAATAGGCTGCTTCTGTAAACCGCTTAGAGAGGGCTGTAAAGCACTATGAAGCAGTACAGGTATATAAATCTATTGCTATTAATATGTGGTTCAGCATAACTGACTGCAGACTGAACTACCTTCAACTATATTAAACTAACCTGCAGCACATAGAACTCTCTGCCAAGTCCCCCTCCCCATTGACTCCTAAGCTTACAGCATTTTCACTGCTTTGTCAGCTCAATTCTCTAGTTTTATTTTAAGCTCGCCGTAGATTTGCTTCTGTTTCTAAATACACACGCCCTCCTCGCCTTGGTGGGCAACATCACAATATTAGCACACCAGCTATAAGGTTAGACAGCCTGAGTTGAATGCCAGGCTCCTGTAGCTGAAAAAGTGAGTTAAGCAGTCACTGTTGTAGCCAGTCCTTTCCTGCTTTGCCACATTCTCCACACTTTGACAGTACAAGCTCACCGCAAGTGAGCAATGTAGGTTACAAACACGAAAGTCAAACACTGGGAAAAGCAGGAGATTCAGGCAGTTCAAATGAGTATAAAGATTTATTGCAAGCTTAAGCTCTCTATAAGAATCTGATTCTGACCAACTGGCGATTAAGGGAAATGAGCAGGAGATAAGAGAGACATTCAAGGTGAACAGAACAGAACAGAACAGAACAGAAAACAGATTTGGAAGGGATCTTGGAGTCTTCTAGTCCAGAGGTCCCCAACCTTTTGGGCACCAGGGACTGGCTCCATGGAGAAAGATTTTTCCGTGGACCAGAGGATGCATGGTTTTGTGTGCTGCCTACATCCCACGGATGGGGCTTTGCTTGTTTGTGCGGACCGGTTACTAGGATGCCACGGATTGGTAGTGGTCCACGGACTGGGGGGTTGGGGACCCCTGTTGTAGTCCAACCCTCTGCTCAGGCAGGAAACCCTATACCATTTCAGAGAAATGGTTGTCCAATCTCTTCTTAAAAACTTCCAGTGTTGGAGCATTCACAATTTCTGGAGTCAAGTTGTTCCACTGGTTAATTGTTCTAACTGTCAGGAAGTTTCTCCTTAGTTCTAGGTTGCTTCTCTCCTTGATTAGTTTCCATCCGTTGCTTCTTGTCCTGCCTTCAGGTGCTTTGGAGAATAGCTTGACTCCCTCTTCTTTGTGGCAGCCCCTGAGATATTGGAACACTGCTATCATGTCACCCCTCACCCTTCTCTTCGTTAAACTAGACATACCCAGTTCCAGCAACCATTCTTCATATGTTTTAGCCTCCAGTCTCCTGATCATCTTTGTTGCTCTTCCCTACATTCTTTCTAGAGTCTCTACATCTTTTTTACATCATGGTAGCCAAAACCAGATGCACTTAGATCTCTTGCGGGGATGTAGAAACTTGTGACTTATGACACATTTGTCCCCTCCCTCGGGCTCAGCCTGGTCATCTCCTACGAAGACATTCATCTCTGGACCACAATCTTTGGCCATCACACCATAGTTCGCTAACAGGAAGAAAACTGTATTTCCAAACCATTTTGCTTGGAATGATGGAGATTTGATTTTAATGAAAGGAAATAAAATTTCAATTGGCTCTTTTTTTCATGCCAATGACATTTCCATGGAAGCATTGCTGATCCATCTCTAACTTTAATTTAATTCCATTTAATTGGTTCAGCTTAGGCATCACCAAACACCGCTTCAGATTCTGTTCAAAAATTGTAGGACCATAGATTTGGAAGGGACTTAAGAAATGGTCAAGTACAACCCACTGCACACTTTGGAATTCACAACACCATCCCTAGAGATGACTATACAACCTCTGTTTGAAAACCTTCAGTGAAGACCCCGGAAACCTGTTCCACTCATTGAGAGCTCTTACAGTCAAAAAGTTCTTCCTAATGTCTAATTTGTTTCTACATCCTTGAAGTTTCATCCCATGAATTCTAGTGATGCTTTTGCAGAATCCAGAGGTGGGTATCATGGCCCCAAACTCAAGACACTGAGTCTGGATTTTAATTTGAACAAGCGGTTCCAGCAGAACCTGTGTCAGCCTTAGGAAATACAAAGCCAAGAATTACCTGAGATTGATCAAATACAGGGACCATCTGAACAGCTGGGACAGTCAGATGATGATGATGTCAGGCATCCCAGCCCCAGCCCAGCACTCAGTGTGTAAAAAAGGGGTCTTCAAACCTGGCCCTTTTATGACTTGTGGACTTCAACTCCCAGAATTCCTCAGCCAGCGTGCCTGGCTGAGGAATTCTGGGAGTTGAAGTCCACAAGTCATTAAAGGACCAAGTTTGAAAACCCCTGGTGTAGAGAGAAGAGCAAAGCAGAGCAAAGAGCCGTGATGGTGCAGTGGTTAGAATGCAGTATTGCAGGCTAATTCTATTGACTGCCAGGAATTCAATCCTGACCTGTTTAAGGTTGACTCAGCCTTCCATCCTTCCAAGGTCGGTAAAATGAGGACCCGGATTGTTGGGGGCAATATGCTGACTCTATAAACTGCTTAGAGTGTGCTATAAAGCACTATGAAGCGGTATATAAGTGCTATTGCCATTGCTATTCTCTGTGGCTTCTTGCCAAACAAGGGAATAAATCCATTGATTAAAGTCAGCTGACTGAAGCCCAATTTAACCCATGATCCCCATCAGAATCAACCATCTGATCTCTGGCTCTTGCATAATGTTTGTGAGGATTCTGCTCTTGAAATTCTGGCCTCTGGACTAGCTGGAAACCCTATATGGATCATGGAATTCTGGACTGAATTTTGACTATTGTTCCATATGTTTCTCTATTAAAGGTAAGTCAAACATTTCACTCAAACATCTGCCAGAAACTCTGTTTTGATTTGCATTCCTTGTCTGCTATTATCTCCTTGATCTTGAGTAAACTCCTGATTTCCATGGCAACTGTGTGTGTGTAAGTATATAACTGAAACCAGGATAGTATGAACATAGTTCTTCTCTGTGACTCTTGAAAACAACTGTATCTTCTGAGATCAACTACAGAGAGCTACTATGCAATCCTGGGGAGAAAAATGGCTACTTTAAAGGGTTGCAGACAGATAATAAATTTAGAGTCCTACCTGTGAAAAGCACATTTTCTAAATTATTTCCTAAGCCTTGTCCAACCCTTCTGGGAGAGATATCTTGGCTGGGTTCCTTCATTAAAAGGTCTCCTGCAACTTCAGGCTGCTCTTGAAAACCCCTGTGTAGAATGACACCATGGTGTAAGTTCATAATTAAGCAATTGTGAGGCAGTCAGGGGAATTCTTTTCTGAGTAGCTTTATAATTTGAAGCATAGGATTCTTTAAATAAGTCCAAGGGAGTGGCCACAGCTCAGTAGTCAAGTAGATGCTTAACTTGCAGAAGGTGTCAGGTTTAATATCCAACATTTATTTATTGATTTGATTTATACCCCATCTTTCTGCTTTGGCAAGTGCTCAAGGTGAACAACTTCAACAGAAGAAAAATATGCTTAGAAGGGCTAATGTGAAGCTTTGGGGAGAGTCTCTATCACTATCTTGACTTTACTGGAAAGAAATTTTGGCAGTTGTCTGAATTTATCTGAAGGTTACCTATTGGGAAATCTGCTTTACTGGTTAGCATACCCAGTCCTAGACTAGTTGGGTGGTTGGGTAGAAGAAAGGGGTCAATGACACTTCACTATGGTCAAGTCACCACAGCTAACTCACCATGGCCAACTTGCTGTGGGACAACTCACTGCAGAACAAGAGTTATACTAATATCAAAGAAATAGTGGAATAGAATGGTTGAAGGAAAAGTCTTCATCATGGTTCAGTCCAAGCCGGGAATAAATGACATGGCGACTGCTGTAGGAAGAAGGTTGCAGTTTATTGAAGAGGAGAGCCAGACAGAAAGATGGCTCTGGAAGAAAAAAAAGAGCACATGTAGGGAGTGGTTTTTATACCCTCTGGAGCCTTTTGTTTGGAGTTGTTTCCTGTTCCTGTTTGAGGCTTTGTATTTCCTGTATCATGTATTCTCACCTGAGTCTGGGTGTGCCCTTTGGTACCTGTGGGTTAATCCTATTATGTCCTATCTTAGACTCTGGGTGGGGTATGTAGATTTTAGGTGTCTTTGTCTTCCTAAGCTTCCAGCTGGGGGCCTCCAACCTTCCTGAATGGATCATTACATCTGCATTTCTACAGAGCTGGTTTTTGCTTGGGTGGGGAGGAAGACTTGGGGCTATTAAGAAAAACTGGGCATGCTTTTCTGCTTCTTTAAGATACTTTGAGGAAATGTATTTTTCTGCTCTTTTATTATTTGGGGGGCTGACTTTCCACAGAATCATTAAAGAAAGGGTGTAAAAGGAGGGACAGAATGAAATGGGAATGGCAAAAATTAGAACATTTTTCATTTTAAATAATTAAATAGAAGAGTGACATTGTCCTGCAGCAAGTTGTCCCACAGTGAGCTGGCCGCGGTGAATAGTCCTGCAGCGAGTTGGCCATGGCGCGTTGGCCCATTCCAGAAGAACATGCCCCATTGGCTGATGGAGAAGATGGCCATAGCTGGAAGCTGTTGACATGTGACATATGGAGAGAAGTATCGGCAGCAAATGGAGAGCAAACAGGTTGAAATTTGAAAGTGTTCTAGGTGGAAGCCTGGCCCTGAGCGTGGTTGTTTTCTTTGCAGACATTTCATTACTCAAACTAGGTAATACTTTTTTTTCTGTGTAGAAATAGAAAGGGTAGCAGGCACCTCATTTCTTCTTTCTCTGCTCAGCTTCATCGCCTAGATAGAACCTGATGGATTATCATTGGACTGCACCAACCGTGCTAGTTGGCATGAACAGAATGAAAGAATAACAGAGTTGGAAGAGAGCTTCTTGTTGGAGGCCTCTTCCAGTAGGTCTGTTAGCTAGAAGAAGCAACTCTACACGCATCGTGAGCAGGCAGAAATATCAGTTGATGTTTCTGGTTGGCTCCTATAACTGCAAGAAGGGTCTTCTTGCACACGTGCATCAAGGCTTCCATCCATTTGAAGGCAAGGCTTGGAGGTGGTGTTAAGGGTCTTTTGTGAGGAGAATTATCATTTCCATGCCGTGCAGCTCCTCACTAAGGTTAAGCCGAATCCTCTAGAGCGGACACAACAGTATTCCAATTCCTAAGGGTCTGCCAGAAAGAAGAGGGGGTCAAGCTATTCTCCAAAGCACCAGAAGGCAGAACAAGAAGCAATGGATGGAAACTAATCAAGCAGAGAATAAACGTGGAATTAAGGAGAAATTGCCTGACAGTTAGAACAACTAATCAGTGGAACTGTTTGCCCCCAGCGATTGTAGGTGCTCCATCACTGGAGATTTGTAAGAAGAGATTGGACAACCATTCGTTTGAAATAGGGTCTCCTGTTTGAGCAGAGGTTTGGACTAGAAGACCTCCAAGATCCCTTCCAACTCAGTTATTCTGATATTCTGGTTTTTTCCCCCAGTAATAGTGCCCCATTCTCAGGAACATAGAACATAAAATTAAAGCGCTGGAAAGGACCTCGGGGGTGTTCTAGTCCAATCTCCTGCTCAAGGCTGGAGTCCTTCTATCATTCTGGTAAAATTGTTGTCCACTCTATTTTTGAAAACCTCCAGTGATGAAGCACCCACAACTCCAAGAGGCAAGCTATTCCACTGACTAATTGCTCTCACTGTTAAAAAAAATTCTCTTTACTTTTAGGTTGACTCTCTCTTTAATAAGCTTCCATCCATTACTTCTAGTTCTGGCCTCTGGTGCTTTGGAAAATAAGTCAATTCCCTTTTCTTTGTGACAGCCTCTCAAGTACTGGAAGACAGTTATTAGGTCCCCTCTAATCCTTCTCTTTGACAACAATTTTGGCTGAATCATGCCCATGTTCTTATATGAAGACCTCCACACCAACTGATATTATGAAATCTCACTGTTCTGTAAGAAAATAGCACTAGCAATATAGCACTTAGATCTATACTGCTTCATCGTGCTTTATAGCCCTCTCTAAGAAGGCTGAAATGTTTTATTTGTGTTTTTCCTGGAAAAAGCTTGCAGACAAACACAATCTTGTGTACTTGTTTCTATACAGAATCTCCAGAACTTTAAAATCGCAGGCTGCAGTCACAGCCAGCTCCCTTTATTTAAGTAAGAGAGCCTAGGTTTAAAAGGGTGGAGTCAAGAGAGGAATCAGCCTGGAGTCCTTAGGTTGTCACAAGTAGTCTAAGTCCTCTTGAATTCCATTGACTCTTACCTAGAACCAAATTTAATGCTGACTGTTAAAATCACTTTAACTTTAAAATCGCAGGCTGCAGTCACAGCCAGCTCCATTTATTTCATCGAGAGAGCCTAGTCTTAAAAGAGCATCGCCCATTTATAAGTGATTGGCAAGATCTACAATTCAGCCCTCGTTCTTATTTCTGGCTCATTGTGATGTGTTTCCATTTGACCAAGCGATTTTTTGCTTCAAATCCAGAGCTGAAATGAATAGTTTGTTGGAAATAAAAAAAACTGCAGTCTTCCTAACTAATCCAGAGGCACATACTTGAAAACCTGCAAAAGTTAAATTTAGGTGGTAGGAAAAAAAAAAACAACCCTACCCATCTTCAAATTGAGAATCCCCAGAGGTACCAAGAATTACAACACAGCCCAGTTTTTCTTATAATCTCAGCACAACTAACAAATGCCAAGCCACTGTGTTCAAAATCTTTTTTCATCCACTGAGAAAGGAAGTATCATTTCGGTTCACTTCTACTGCACATTAAAAAGCAGATGATAAAAGGTACCAGGAGTGTTGTTTGCTAAATATAAAGTGAGATTCAATTTACTGTACTCTCCAGTAAGATGTTCCATAAAGGATGGGTATCAGCTTCTACATGCTGCATGGGTAAAACAGTGGAAGGGACTTTGCTCTTGTGTTTTGTTCTAGCATTGTTTAGAGTTTATTTCTTCATTTATTTATTTTTCTCCCACCTTTATTATGGTCCAATTTTGGTCTAATTTTTATAAGCTTATTAGTATGGTACTGTTCTGTTCCAACCTATGACCGGCTCTGTGTGTCAGGGACAACCCCTTTTTCCTTTTTACAGTCAATAGGCTGGAAAAACCCAACCCAAATTTATCTATAGTTCAAACAAAAAGGCAACAGAATATTTCCTTCAATAAATGAAACGAAATATCAAAAAAGAGTCAACAAGAGTTAAACAGACGTAGCAAGAACAGACCAGGATTCTCTTAGAATGTCTCCAAATGGTTGCCTTCAGCAACCAGCCCCGCCCACACTTTCCCCTTTTATTATCTGTCCCAAGGCGTGGCTTCTCACTGTCTTCTCCTCCTTTCACTGAGTTGCCTCACTGATTTTCTGTGCTGTGCTCTGCTGGATTGCCTTCTGCTTCTAGCGTTTCTGAACAGATTCAGCTGTGATTCTTCTGAGTCTGACACCTTGTATACACACAGCTGAGCCTCATGAGGAATGTTATGTATCCTGAGGCAGGCATCTGCACAGCAACAGCCACCAGGGGGAGTGGCCTGGATGGTTTTGGCGGGAAACCTAGTTTCGGCGGGAAACTTAGGGCCAACCCCATTGGCTGGCCGCCTGCCTGGCTAGGTATATAAGGAGGCCAGGTTGCCCTTGTTCTCCAGTATATTCCCCCCCCCCCCAATAAAGAGCTGAACAGGTACTCTGGCTGGCGTCTCTTCCTTGCGTCGGACCCACTACATTACAAGGAACATGACTGGAGGGGCCAGGCTGAGAGTTCTGCAGTGCATCAGAGCCTCCCTCTGACACCAAAGGCTCTCCAAACCCCTCCTCCTCCTCCTCCTCAGATTCATCGGACTCAGCTGCTGGGAGCACAGGCTGACACTGAATCACAACAGGTACTAGGAAGAGAACTAAGATTCAAATATGTGATGTTGAACTATGTATCAGAGTCCTGGAATTTACTGAACTATGAAGCATTTAGGATTTACAGTGGACTATATTTCAGAGTTGATTTCACTCTGTGATAGCCAGAGTGAAACTTTGAACTGATGGAAAGTGTCCAGTTTCCACCTTTGACCTTAACTTTGCATTAATATAGAGGAAAGTTTGACCTACATCATTCTGGACAGATGGAAAGAGTCCAATTTCCATCTTTGAACTTAACTTTGTGTTACTATAGAGGAAAGACTGACCTAGATTATTCTATGGGGGTTCTTGGTGCTCTCTGAGCATGGTGGTTTTCTTGCAGGCATTTCATTACCAAGCTAAATAACATCATCAGTGCCAGAAGGGAGTGGACTTTGCTTTCTGTTTATATACAAATAACTCACCCTAATCAGGAATATTCCCACCCACACTGGCAAGGCAAGCCACCAGTTTATAAACAGAATGCAAATCCCACTCCTTTTTAACACTGCTGATGTTACCTAGTTTGGTAATGAAATATCTGCAAGAAAACAACCCAGCTCGGAGAGCACCAAGGACCCCACAGTTCGACCCTGAGCTACAAATATTCTTCTTGGAACTGCTGAAAGTTCCACACGCATTTGCACTGTTCTGGTGACCTTGAGGGCACAGATAAACCTCACGTGGCCTCAACGACTCTCAGAAAGAGTGCTGATGAGCAGATGACTGCAAGGAATATAAATCCTTCCACTCTCACCATTCAGTCAGAACTGAGGAAGCTTCTTGGATGAGAAGTGAAACATCTTCAAGGAAAAACACAGAAAGTCCAGTTGCCTCTTGAAAAAGCACCTTTGGGACAGAGCTCCGAAAGAGAAGCCGCAACACCCACCAGGATTCTCAATTTCACCACTGCAGCTGAAATTCCAGAGACCGTTTCCCAGGCTGAGGTTCACCAGCACCAGAGATAAATGTTTCAAGGACTGGCTTTCAGCATGTTCTCCATCACTTTCTTCTGGGAAAAGATCGATGTTCCAGTTACTCAGCAGATGTATCTACAAATATCTCCTTTTTCCTCCCAATAATCAGAAAAAATGATTTCTTTGAGACTTTGAGCAGGGGAAATAGGATAAGCAGCTTACTGTGGGCGAATGGGAAACTTTTGTTGATAGTAAAGTCTACTTGCACATATGTTTGAACTATCTAGAGATGAAAAAGAAATTGGTCCAGATTTTGGCAGAGTTGAAGTAACGTGATCTGTTCTTCTGCAGATAGTGGCCTTGAATCAAGGTTTTCCATAGTCAGAATTCCTCAGGAACAATGTCTATTTGTAAAGTTAGGGGGGGAGGAAGTCCCATATTTCGGGGGTGTTTGCTTAACTCTGCTCAAAATATTAGAAGTAATACATAAGAAGGAAAATCAGGTTTTCAGAAAGACATGGGAATATGTCTGGCTAAGAAAAGGTAGAGAGATGGGCATTAAAATCCAGCAATATTATGGAAGGTTGCATGCAAAAGTTTTTATGTTTCAGAATGTGTCAGACAACAGATACACTTTTTTCTTGTTTTCATTTTTTTAAAAAAACAGGTCAGAGTAATGCTCCATTAATGCAGATGTTAATATGGAACTAACTGATGCTGATCTTCACAATGACGCTTCAATCATTTGTTATGTATTGTTCACAATTGTTAAGTAGTGTTATCATTAAGATTTATTACATTCTCACTTCAAAAGATTCTGGGTGGCTTGCAACATATCAAATATACAATTTAAACATAACAATGATACATCACAGCCTGGATAATAATAAAACCAGGCAAAAGCCCAATGGGAGTTCCACAAACACACTCATCCTAAAGTGCACAAGACGTAAGGGCCTTGTGCACTTAGGAAAGTTAATAATAATAATAATAAGTTGGAAGGGACCTTGGAGGTCATCTAGTCCAACCCCCTGCTCAGGCAGGAAACCTTATACCATTTCAGGCAAATGGCTGGCCAGTCTCTTCTTAAAAACCTCCAGTGTTGGAGCATTCACAACTTCTAGTGGCGGAGTTGTTCCACTGGTTAATTGTTCTGACTGTCAGGAAGTTTCTCCTTAGTTCTAGGTTGCTTCTCTCCTTGACTAGTTTCCATCCATAAGTATTTCTTTTGGGTTTGTTTTTGCACTTTTAAATTGGGCTTCTATTGCATCTGTAAGCCAGCAAGGTCAAACAATAAGGAAGATGGAGAGAGAGAGAGAGAGAGAGAGAGAGAGAGAGAGAGAGAGAGAGACCCCACTGTTAATTCTGAGGTCCTTGGTGCTGTTTGGCTTGGATGTTTTCTTGCAAACATTTCATTACCCTACTAGGTAACATCATCAGTGCTAGAAGAGAGTGGGGTTTGCTCTCTATTTATATACCTGCCATGTCTGTGTTGGTGGGAGTGTTCTTGGTAGTTCCTTCATTAGGCTGTTTACTGTTTACTGTTTGTCTGAGTTGATAGTTCCTTGATTGGGGTATTGTTTACTGCTTGCTATTAGCTCTGTTGGCTAAACACTCAAGAGTCCTTTCCCCCACCCCCTCCAGTGAATATAAGAGCAAGCACTCATGGAGAAAAAATGAAATTACACTGGCAATTGTAATTCAGAATTCAGTTGAAGCTCTGAGTACTGAATGGTAAGTTAATTTTGTCTTAATGGATGTAACAGGTGCGCTTCCCATTCAGTAAAGCAATCTCTTAATGCAGAGAGCAAGAGAGTTATCAATGGGACCGACTCCAGTTAAGATGAAGCATTCGAAATGGAAATGTATTAAAGGAGGAAAGCTGCTTTTAAAAAAAAACAACTATCTGTTGCTGCTACTAGATTTCTTGCTGGGATATTTGGGGAGCTGCAATGGTTGCATTTTAGGGAGGATTATCTTACTGGACCTCGGAAATCCTGTGCCATTTAAAGAGCTACTAACTCCTGTCATGATCATCAAGTCGGCCTCCAGTGGATCTGATTGTCGGGCATTGTGGTTTGTTGCTGGTGACTGGGCATCTCTTTGAATGATGCAAAGAAACTTCATTACAGAAAGATCTCTTTTAAAGGCCATCATGCTGCTTGCATTGGAAGGTAAGCTTTGAAAAGAGGACAAGGAAACTAATCAGTGTTTATTGTCAAAAGAGAGTACTAAATATTATTCATAAATAAACACTGGCGTGCTTCATAGCCTCTAGCAGGAGCAATGACTGATGAAAGCAGGTGTCATAGGGGGACCAAGATGTATAATGATTTAACTGATCATCACTTGGAAACAGTGCGGAGAAGAGCAGCTAAGATGATTAAAGATCTGGAAAATAAAACATATGAAGAACGGTTGCAGGGTTTGGCTAGTCTAGAGAAAAGAAAGACTGAGGGATGATGGGACGTAATAGCAGTATTCCCGTATTTGAGGGGCTGCCACAAACAAGAGAGGGTCAATGTCATGGTTCCGATTAACGAGGCAGTGCAAACAAAATTCAGGCATTGTTTATCTAAAAAGTCTTAATCATGAAACGAAACATAGGCACTCATGGAGGGATGCCAGAATCTGAAATCTCCTCCCCTGCCCATCGTATCATAAAACAATTCCCACCCTTGTTTACACATCATTAATCACATTGTCCAATTAGTTTTACATATGAAGTTTCACTTCCTTTTCTGTGCCCGGTTATTTCTTATCTTCTCAAAGTAGCCGTTTGACATTTCCCTCCCTTCTGTGATTCAAACCAAAGCAGTTTAAACAAAAGGCTGCCTCTCTTATATTGTCAGTGCAAAAACATGTGAGTGTCTGCAGCATGGACAGTCAACTTATTTTCCAAAGCACCAGAAATCGGGACAAGAAACACTGGATGGAAAGTAACAAGGAGAGAAGCAACCTGGAATTAAAAGAGAAACTTCCTAACAGTGAGGAAGCCCTGGAATTAGCCAGTTGTGGGTGCTTCATCACTGGAGGATTTTACAAAGAGACTGGACAGCTGCTGGTCTGAAATGGTATAGGGCAGTGGTGGTGAACCTATGGCACGTGTGCCAGAGGGGGGCACTCAGAGCCCTCTTTGTGGGCACGTGGGCAGTTGCCCCAGCCTTGCCTCCCCCCTATGACCCCCTCCTCACCAGCAGCCCCCCCCCAGAGGAGAGTCACCCCCGGGTGTGACCCATGCAGAGCAGTGCAGCCAAGGACAATGCAGTGGGAAAGTGGGGACAAGACTCCGCCCATGTGCCCCATCGCATGCAGATGATGCTCCGGGGTGCAGGTGGAGGGTGTGTCCCCCATGGTGGTGCTGGGCTGCCTGGGAATTCTGCTTCAATGGGCTGTGTAAGCAGTGGGTGGCCCTGCGGGCAGGTGGGGTGAGGTGGGGGGCAGAACGGGGTGGGTGGGTTTTCGGCACTCGGTCTCTAAAAGGTTCTCCATCACTGGTATAGGGTTTTCTGCTTGAGCAGCGGGTTGGACTGGAAGACTTCCAAGATCCTATCCTATCCTATCCTATCCTATCCTATCCTATCCTATCCTAT
>JAKJMR010001149.1:182219-196189 GCA_024449315.1 Daboia siamensis
TTCCTTCCTTCCTTCCTTCCTTCCTTCCTTCCTTCCTTCCTTCTTCAGAAGATTGAAATATAAAATCCAAAAGAGGAAAAATTAACAGACAAAATTAGGCAAGAACATTTTTAAAAAGTGAATTAAAAAGAACAAAAGACAAAAATGCAGATTATTCCCCCTACTTGAACGCTGACAAATCTATTGCAATAATAATAGCTCTTCTCCCCCGCCCCTTGCAAAGCAGGTCCAAAATTTATAAGCTTCTATATCTATTTGCAACCCAATTGACTTGTCATACATTATATATACGAAAGAAAAAATAGTTAACAGGTTAAACAACAGCAAAGTTTCTCTTTCTTTCTTTCTTTCTTTCTTTCTTTCTTTCTTTCTTTCTTTCTTTCTTTCTTTCTTCCTTCCTTCCTTCCTTCCTTCCTTCCTTCCTTCCTTTCTTTCTTTCTTTCTCTTTCCTCCTGGTGACTGCCTGGACAAGTCCCTACAGTTTTACTGTAAATATTTTTTTTTTGTAAGTGGTTTGCTTGAGAGCCAGGCTTCCAGGAATTCTCTGGTGTGGAAGCTTGTCACTCAGACAAATCAATAGATACATAGAGATAGACAACGTCTACATATCAAAAGAGACAGTGAAGAAAACAAAAAAGGAAACAAAAGAAGTTTAACACTAGATCCACAATCAAGTAAACATTTTTTTCTCCCAATCAAGGAATCAAGGAACTACCAACTCAAACAATGCTGCTGCCATCAGCCTTGGCAGAGGGGCCCCCCCCAAGCGGCCATGATTCCTCCCTCTCCAACCAGCCAGCCACCATCGCCTGGCCTACTCCTCACCTGGCCAGCCGCTCTCATGTTGTTCTCCTCCTCCTCCTCCTCCCCACTCAGTCGGCTGCCTCTGCTCCTTCTGAGATGAAGAAAGCAAAGGTGCAGCAGCGGAGTCACTCTCAAACACTAAGAGCCAGGTGCGCTGCTTGCTCCTGCGTGCCCAATGTATTGAGAGCAATCCCGCTGCTGCACCTCTGCTTTCATCAACTCGGTTGGAGCAGAGCCACCAAAGCCACTGGTGGCCGCTTTGAGTGTCGAGGACGAGCTTTGCTGCTGTGGCTGGGCCACACCTGGGCTACACCCCGCCGCTGCCTCCCAAACTCCACCTGGGGGAAGCAGTGGCAAGGCGTTCCATCCTGGGGGGAAGCAGCAGTGGTGGTGGAGCGCTCCATCGGGAAGGTGGAGGAAGCAGCGGTGGCGGGACATTTCATGGGGGGGGGGAAGCAGCAGCAGCAGCGGTGGAGCGCTCTGTCAGGGTGGGGGTGGGGGAAAATAACGGCTGGCGGCAGGGTGCTTCATGTGGGGGGCAAGCAGCAGCAGTGGTGGGGTGCTCCTTTGGGGGATGGGTGGGGAGAAGCAGTGGCAGGCAGTGGGCGCTTTGTGCAGAGGGGAAGCAGCAGCAGCAGTGGAGTGCTCCATCGGGGTGGGGGGGACGGAAGCAGTGGCAGCAGGATGCTTCGTGCAGGGGGGGGAAGCAGCAGCAGCAGCAGCAGTGGAGCGTACGTCGGGGGGTGGGTGGGTGGAAGCAGTGGCAGCCGGGCGCTCCGTGCGGGAGGGGAGGTAAGCAGCAGGGTTTCTGTGGCTCCCGTTTTTTTATTTCCTCTGGGAAATGGGTCCAAATGGCTCTTTGAGTCTTTAAGGTTGACGACCCATGCACTAGTATATAAAAAGAGAGCAAACCATTCTGAGGTTATCAATCAGAATAGAGCTGGAAGGGACCTTGGAGGTCTTCTAGTCCATCCCCCTGCTCAAGCAGGAGACCCTATATCATTTCAGATAAGTGGCTGTCCAGTCTCTTCTTAAAAATCTCCACCCACAATTTCTGAAGAGGCAAGCTGTTGCACTGGTTAATTGTTCTCACTGTTAGGAAGTTTCTCCTTAATTCCAGGTTGCTTCTCTCCTTGATTAGTTTCCATCCGTGGCTTCTTGTCCTGCCTTCAGGTGCTTTGGAAAATAAATTGATCCCCTCCTCCTTGCAGCAGCCTCTCCCTCTTTTCTTTAGACTGGCCATTCCCAAATCCTGAAACCGTTCTTCATATGTTTTAGTCTCCAGGCCTTTAATCTTCTTCGTTGCTCTCCTCTGCACTTTTTGCAAAGTCTGAACATCTTTCTTGTAATGTGATGACTAAAACTGGATGCGGTATTCCAGGTGTGGCCTTACTAAGGCTTTATAAAGGGGTACTAATACTTCACGTGGTACTAATACTCCATATTACCTGGTTGGGCAATGAAATGTCTGCAAGAAAATAACCAGGGTCAGAGAACAACCCCTCAAAATCCTATCTATTTTGGTTAGCTTTTGTTTAAATCAGAAAACGATGAATAGATTAAGCATGTTAGATGAAGATAACCATTTAAAACCACAATTTTGTTTAGTTCTTCCTTTTCCCCCTCTTAATCTTTTTACAAATGATTCCAGCATTTAGATCCAGGAAATATATAATCAGGAGCTCTGACATATCACCATGATGTCATTACATAACGCTTCTATAAGTTTGATAAGTTGTGTCTGGAACGGACAGATCAATAATATAGAGTAATGCAGAAACATTCAGGTATAATGCAAAAGACAGAATTTGATGAATATGCCCTTTCTGAATTAAAAAAAAAGAAGAAGAAGCGAAAAGTATTGAATGAGGAAGATTTCTCCCAAGAAAATCAAGCCATCAGCTGTAGGTAAAAAATAATAATAATAATTCAGTGAAGCAAATTCAGATTCCCTCATTAATTTATAGTTAAGGTTCATTTTGGTCTGCACCTAGCTAATATAAACATAATATTTTAATTAGGAAGCCAGCATTGCAGCTGGAAAAAGACAAACTAAAATTGTTAATGCTCGGGGCACAAAATTATCATTAGGTAGCATTAAACAAATGAAGTCCTATCTAATTTTGGTGTCTCTAAGTTTCAAGTGACTGTCGTGTCCAATGAATAATTCAAAGATTCTGTGGTGGCTCGCTCTTCAAATGGCACACATTCAAAACCATGTCGGCCACAGGATTTCTGCATTTCTTAATCTCTCAACTTACTTTCCCAGAGGAAATTCCTCTCAACAACAACTTATGAAGATCAGACTTATCCCTCATCCTTAGGTGTGAGTCAGCAGGGTGCTGCAGCTGCCAAAAAAAAGCTAACACAGTCTTGAGCTGCATCAACGGAGGGACTGCATTAAGATCAGAATACAAAATGCAAAATACAGACTAACAGAGCTGGAAAGTGCTTGGTGGTCCTCTAGTCCAACCCCCTGCTCAAGCAAGAGATGTAGGTAAGCTGTTCCACTGCTTGATTGTTCTTACTCTCAGGAAATTTCTCCTTAGTTCCAGGGTGCTTCTGTCTTTGTTCAGTTTCCATCCATTGCTTCTTGTCCTGCCTTCTGCTGCGTGATAGAACTACTCTATAACGTATTAGTAAGGCCAATTTTTGTATCCAGTTCGGGTCACAGTACAAAAAAAAAAAAAAAAGATGCCGAGGCACGAGAAAGAATGCAGAGAAGAACAACAAAGATGGTAAGGGTCACTGTGTAGCCAGTCCTTTCCTGCTTTGCCACGTTCTCCACACATTGACAGTACAAGCTCACCACAAGTGAGCAATGTAGGTTATAAACTGCAATAGAAAGTCAAACACTGGGAAAAGCAGGAGATTCAGGCAGTTCAAATGAGTATAAAGATTTGTTGCAAGCTTAAGCTCTCTATAAGAATCTGACCAACTGGCGATTAAGGGAAATGAGCAGGAGATAAGAGAGACATTGAAGGTGAATAGAATAGAATAGAATAGAATAGAATAGAATAGAATAGAATAGAATAGAATAGAATAGGACAGGACAGAACGGAACGGAACGGAACAGAATAGAATGGAATGGAATGGAGTGGAGTGGAGTGGAGTGGAACGGAACGGAACGGAACGGAACGGAACGGAACGGAACGGAACGGAACAGAAAAGAACAGAATAAAATAGAATAGAATAGAATAGAATCTGGAAGGGACCTTGGAGGTCTTCTGGTCCAACCCCCTTCTCAGGCAGGAGAACCTATACCATCTCAGACAAGTGACTGTCCAGATTCTTCTTAAAAATCTCCAGTGATGGAGCACCCATGATTTCTGGAGGCAAGCTGTTCCACTGGTTAATTGTCCTCACTGTTAGGAAGTTTCTCCTTAATTCCAGGTTGCTGCCAGGAATTAGGTAATTTTAGCTTCACAAAAGACTGATAGAAGAGACATGACAGCAATCTTCTAATACTTGAAGAGCTGTCACAGGGAAGAGGACATCAATATATTCTCCAAAGGAGCTGAAGCAATGGGTGGAAGCTCCTCAGAGGGAGATCCAACCTGGAAATAAGGAAGAATTTCCTGACACTGTGAACTATTCAGCAGTGGAACAGCTTTCCTTGCAGAGTTGTGGGTGCTCCATCATTAGAAGTTTTCAAGAAAAGATTAGGCAGCCATTTGTCCAGGATGGTATGAGGACACCTGTCTTGGTCAGGATGTTGGACTCTAGGGGACAGGTCCCCAACCTTTTGGGCACCAAGGACCAGTTCTGTGGACCGGAAAATGCATGGTTTTGAGTGCTGCTTGCATCCCATTGATGGGGCTTTGCTTGTTCACACGGATCAGTTGCTGGCATGCTGTAGCCCAGTAACCGGTCCATGAACTGGGGGTTGGGGACCTCTGGTCTAGGCAACCTCCAAAGTTCCTTCCAACCCTATGTTTATATAATTCTACTAAAAACTGTGGCATTTTGGAGGCTATTCTCTTGGTTTAATTTATTGTGACCTCTTTATGTGTATTGTGTCAACGCTGCTAACATTGGATGTTTTGCATTGACAACAGATGGAAATGTAGCCAACTTTTCTCTTTTGCTTTTAGAGTTGGATGATGCTGGGAGGGGGGAGGATGTGAATGAGAGTCCAGCTAGATGTAACAACACTAAACGTGGCATGAGAATCAAGGTTATCGAGCCAGGGCTGATAAAGAATTGGTGGGCTGGAGAGCTGGAGCGGAAGCCCGCAATTCAAGCTAATTGGGGAATGTGATTTATGACTGTTAACTGGAGGAGGGAATTGTGCTTTGATACTAGGTGCCCAGGGGAGGGGAATTCAGTTTTTGGCTTCGATTATGTAAGTGCCGATATTATGCTACTCGAATAAAAGATCCTTTAAGGTAAACAACACCTCAAAGTTCTTTTGAAGAGTTTCATCTATCAGAAGCATGACATATTGTTGTTTTTTTTCTGTCTGCTTTTTCTGCTTCTGCTGGGGTTTTATGATATATTCATTTTAGATTGTACCCCGGGTGTTTTAATTCTTATTATACTGTAAACACCATAAGCCACCAAGAGTTTCTGGATCACAGGGGGTTACAAGTTTCATAAGTACACAAACAACCAAACTTATAGAAGCTAGAATCTGGCTAAATGCTTGTTTCTCCTACAGGGTACAAATTAAATAAATGTGTTTATAGAAACTAAAACCTGGCTAAGTACTTGCTTTCTCAAAGTTGTGGAATTTTTCTTTTCTTCAAGACCAGCCTGGATTGTTCTGTAAAATTCAAGAATTAAAGAGAAAATGAATGTTCGCTTTTCCCTTCAACGTGTCCTTGATCAAGAAACACATCTAGGCATGCTTAGAGAATTAGAGGTAACAAAACCTGCACCAATTCACATCTAAGGTCTGATTCTGACCCCCATCTATGGTTGAACCTTATGTTAAATAAGTACATGCTAGAATTGCCCATTGAAACTAAACATTAAGAAAACCAAGATCATGGCATCTGGCCCTCTCAATTCCTGGCAAATAGATGGGGAAGAAATGGAGGTAGTGACAGATTTTATTTTCCTGGGCTCCAAGATCACTGCAGATGGGGACTGTAGCCAAGAAATTAAAAGACGCTTGCTCCTGGGGAGGAAAGCCATGGCAAATCTAGACAGCACACTAAAAAGCAGAGACATCACCCTGTCAACAAAAGTGCGTAGTCAAGGCTATGGTCTTCCCAGTTGCAATGTATGGCAGTGAAAGTTGGACCATAAAAAAGGCTGAGCGCCAAAGAATTGAGGCCTTTGAACTATGGTGCTGGAGAAGACTCCTGCGAATCCCTTGGACTGCAAGGCGATCAAACCGGACAGTCCTAGAGATCAACCCTGACTGCTCTTTAGAAGGCCAGATCCTGAAGCTAAAACTCAAATCCTTTGGTCACCTAATGAGAAGGAAGGACTCACTGGAGAAGAGCCTAATGCTGGGAAAGATCGAGGGCAATAGAAGAAGGGGACGACAGAGAATGTGGTGGCTGGATGGAGTCACTGAAGCAGTAGGTGTGAGCTTAAATGGACTCCAGAAGATGATAGAGGACAGGAAGGCCTGGAGGAATGTTGTCCATGGGGTGGTGATGGGTTGGACACGACTTCGCAACTAACAACAACAAGAATTGCCCAAATGATGCATTGCCAAGGTAACCAGATATTGATTGGAGAATTTGAATTTCCAGACTTTGGATGAGAGAGAAGTTGGATCAAAAACTACTTGGGTTTTGAGTCGCTGGCAAAGATTTATGATCAACTTTTTCCATCCTGCAAAATCCTCACCTACAAGCTTCTTTGATGAATCCTTGCTAGGAGATACCCTTGGTTAATAAAACTGCAATTAGTGAATTCTATATTTAGTTTTCTTTGAAATACCATTTCCAATGTTCTTTCTAATTGCTTCTTGAATAGATACATTCAGTTGGAAATTTGACTTGATTCAGTTCTTTTCCTTAGCTTTTTGCTGGTAAAAATAGGAAGAGCTTGTCTAGAGTTCTATGAATGGAAACTTTGTGTATCCTAGTCTTTAGAAATAAAAATAATGAGTGCTTGTTTCCTCAACAGAGGCAGGAAGAGTGAAGGAATAGAGGAATGGATGAATCTAGATTAGGGGTCCCCAACCTTGCCAACTTTTAAGATCTTTTGGGCTTCTATTTTCAGAATTTTGGGAATTGAATTTTGGGAGTTGAAGTCCACAGGTCTGAAAATTGCCAAAATTGGTCACCCTCAATCTAAATAACCAACTTTGGGTCTAGATGGCTTCAGCAAGGAAACAAGCATCCTAAAACTCTTCAGCTTTACAGTCTTCTGAAGTCCATTATCTGACTCTTCTCGATTCTCCCTCCCAAGGACCTCACATGTCAAAGGATAACCCAGATGGCTGATGGTGGTCTTTCTGTTCAGCAATGATGGGATCCGATCTGGGCCACTGTATCTGATTCCAAGCATCCAATACAGATAGTCCTCAATTAATGGTCATAATTTCAACCAGATATCTTTGGAGATTTTCAGTTATCCAGGTCATAATTGTCCCAGAGATGCTTTTTTCTTCAAAAGGCAACTGGACTTCATTTTTCCATAAAGATGTTTTGCTTCTCATCTAAGGAGCTTTTTGAGAACTGAAGAAGCTTCTTGAATGAGAAGCAAAATGTCCTCCTCTTCTCCCTTCTCCTTCCTCCTCCTCTCTCCTCCTCCTCCTCCTCCTCCTCCTCCTCCTCTTCCTCTTCTTCTTCTTCCTCCTCCTCCTTCTCCTCTCCTCCTCCTCCTTCTCCTTCTTCTCCTCCTCCTCCTCCTCCTCCTTGAAAAGAACAGCCCAGTTGCCTTTTGAAAAAGCCCCTTTGAGACAATTTAGACTAAAATTTCCATTACCAAGCAAGGCATTGTTAAGTGAATCACAATCAATCAAACTTAGGACATTTTTTTTTTGCCACGGATATTAAGTAGATTGCAAAATTTTTCAGCAGATCCATTTCCCTCATTGACTTTGCTTGTTGGTAGCCAGTTGGGAAGATTGTAAATGGTGATTGCAGAATCTGAGGACGCTGCAACTGTCATAAAATACATGCCAACTGCCCAAATTTTGATCATGTGGCTGTAGGGATGCTGATTTTTGTGGGTGCAAGCACAGGTCATAAATCACTTTCTTGACTCCGGTTGCTAAGCAAATGGTTGTAAATCAAGGACTACCTGCATCCAGAAGATTATTGGCAGATTAGAGAAGCTATAGAAATGCACAACAAAAATGATACCGCAGGTTTGTGGACATATGAGGACAGGCTGAAGGAACTTGGGGTGTTCACTCCAGAGCAGTGTTTCTCAATCTTAGCAACTTTAAGATGTCTGGACTTCAATTCCCAGAATTCCCCCATCCAGGCTGGAGGTTTAAATGAAAAACAAGGTATTAAGCTTTCCTTTGAGAGACTGTCACTTCTGCTTGCCAACACAATCAGCTTTACTAGTCAGCCTGTAAGACTCATGGGATATAAACAGGCCTCAGAAGAATCTGGCCTCAAATTCCTTACAGGATGAAGTTATTTAACTGCAGCAACCAATACTGTAGATTTATTATTATTTTTTGAATGACATGGATGCTATGACCAAGAAGAGTCTACAGCAGGGGTCTTCAAACTTGGCCTTTTGATGACTTGTGGACTTCAACTCCCAGAATTCCTCAGCCAGCATGCCTGGCTAAGGAATTCTGGGAGTTGAAGTCCACAAGTCATCAAAGGGCCAAGTTTGAAGACCCCCTGGTCTACAGGAAGTCCTCAGGTCAGGACCACATTTGAGCTCGAAATTTCCGCTGCTAAGCAAGACAGTTAAGTGAATTTTTATGACCTTTCTAGACACAGTTGTTAAGTGAATCAATGCAGTTGTTAAGTTAGCAGCACGGTTGTTAAGTGAATGGCTTCCCCATTGATTTTGCTTGTCAGATGGTCACAAAAGCTGCAATCACATGACTCCAGGACACTACAGCCCTCATAAACACATGCCGCTTGCCAAGTTTCTGAATTTTAATCATGTGACCACGGGGCTGCTGCAACCATCATAAGTGTGAAAAACAGTCACAAGTCACTTTTCTCATTGCTGTTGTAACTTCAAATGGTCACTTAAACAAATGGTTTCAAGTCGAGGACTGCTGGATAGTGCAGTTGAGGTACATTTGGTTTTGTCATGCTGACTGTTCTTTTCCAGTGTGCATCCTCAATATGAGCAATAACGTTGAGGGATTCTTCAATAATGCAAGCCATTTCTGCAATTTAGCTGCTAAATTTCAGTCTTATGAATTTTGGCAGGAGCTCTAAATTCAAACCAGTTCCAAGCAGCACCCCAGCTGGGATTCGCAAAGCATCATTGCTATTTTTGCTTTATTTGGATTCCTGTATTATTTTCCCTTTAAATCTAGGGCAGGGGCAGGCAACTTTGGCTCTTTCATGACTCATGGACTTCAACTCCCAGAATTCCTGAGCCGACATGGCTCAGCTTGGAAACCTCTCCCTTTCCCCTCAGCATGGCTGGCTCAGGAATTCTGGGAGTTGAAGTCTATGAGTCCTAAAAGAGCCAAGGTTGCCGACCCCCGATCTAGGGCATTTCAGTGTATTAGTTAAGCATTACCTCAGGGATAGGCAACCTTGGCTCTTTTAGGACTCATGGACTTCAACTCCCAGAATTCCTGAGCCAGCATGGCTCAGCATGGAAACATCTCCCTTTCCCCCTCAGCACGGCTGGCTGAGGAATTCTGGGAGTTGAAGTCCATGAGTCATAAAAGAGCCAAGGTTGCCTACCATTGCATTACCTAGTCCTAGCACCACCATGTGGGATTCAGAAGCTGTTGCTTGTATGAAGATTAACTGTTGGCTGGGTTTTAGAAGCGAATGTGGGGATAGCAAATGATCAGCAGAGAAAATTGACTGCAAAATAATTGCCTTGTTAACTCTTTACCTCAGTGTTTCTCAGCCTTGATCATTTGAAGAGGTGCAGACTTCAACTCCCAGAATTCCTCAGCCTGGTCTGCTGACTGGGGAATTGTGGGAGTTGAAGTCCACACCTCTTCACGTTGTCAGGCTTGAGAAACATTGCCTTACCTTATTATGCAGCTGACTAAAGATGGTGGTGAGGGTGCTGGAGAAATTATCTGAATCCAATGTTGTAATCTTGTGCAAAACTTGCAATTTCTCAAAAAGCATCTCCTTTTCTAGAAAAAGTGTTTTCCCCCCAGATTACAAAGGGCAGCTGTGCAACGTTCGGAAAAGATACAGCTGCTTTAAAGAGTTGGCGATCATGATTATGAGGATCAAGATTCTTGCATTGAAATGACATTTATTAAAGAGAATAAATGAGTTGTAATAGCAGGTAACTATCTGTAGCTCAGAGAAGGAATGACAGGACTTGCTAAATATGCTTGTCTCTAAACTTACTTGGTGAGCAACATCGTAGCAACTTCTGTTTTTTATCTACTTTTGGGCAAACAGCTGTATTTCCTGCTTGTGTAACCAAAGAAAGTGGAAAGCCACGCTGAATAAATCATTTGAGGTTCTTCTCAGACTTATAAGAGAACCCACTTTGTGCAGACCTGAATCAACATGCAACTCGGAGAGCTAGATTTCCTGCTTAATAGAATTGCAGGCAAAGTGCTGAAACACAAAAATCCTAATTTGCTCTTCCAATGTCCACAATCACCAGGAGACTGAGAGTTCTAGTCTTGCTTTAGGCATGAAAGCCAATTCGGTGACTTTGGTCCAATCCCACCAGAAGATTGTGAGTTCTAGTTCTGCCTTAGGCATGAAAACCAGCTGGGTGACCTTGGGCCAATCACCAGGAGACAGAGAGTTCTAGGCCCACCTTAGGTAGGAAAGTCAACTGGATGACTTTGGCCCAATAACCAGGAGAGTGAGAGTTCTAGTCCTGCCTTAGGCATGAAAGCCAATTCGGTGACTTTGGTCCAATTCCACCAGAAGACTGTGAGTTCTAGTCCTGCCTTAGGCATGAAAACCAGCTGGGTGACCTTGTCGCCAATCATCAGGAGATGGTTATTTCTAGTCCCACCTTAGGTAGGAAAGTCAACTGGATGACTTTGGCCCAATAACCAGGAGAGTGAGAGTTCTAGTCCTGCCTTAGGCATGAAAGCCAATTCGGTGACTTTGGTCCAATCCCACCAGAAGACTGTGAGTTCTAGTCCTGCCTTAGGCATGAAAACCAGCTGGGTGACCTTGTCGCCAATCATCAGGAGACGGTTATTTCTAGTCCCACCTTAGGTAGGAAAGCCAACTGGATGACTTTGGCCCAATTACCAGGAGAGTGAGAGTTCTAGTCCTGCCTTAGGTATGAAAATGAAATGAGAGCCTTGGTGGAGCAGTGGGCTAATGCCTCCTTAAGTAACACCAGCTGCCTGCAATTAGTGCAGGTTCGAGTCCCACCAGGCTCAAGGTTGACTCAGCCTTCCATCCTTCCGAGGTAGGTAAAATGAGGACCCAGATTGTTGGGGGCAATAAGCTGACTTTGTAATAATGCCGCTGGGGGGGGGGGGGCGCGAAAGCCCTAATAAGCAGGCATATACATAGAATGAAGGCTATTGCGAAGCACATTGATTTGTGCTTTAGATCAGGCATGCTGGCTGAGGAATTCTGGGAGTTGAAGTCCACAAGTTATAAAAGGGCCAAGTTTGAAGACCCCTGCTTTAGATTGTAAGCCGCCCTGAGTCTTCGGAGAAGGGCAGGATATAAATGGGATTAAAAAAAAATTGGCTGGGCGATTTGGGCCAATCACTTTCTCCCAGTCCCACACACCTCACAGGACTGTTGTGGGGAAAATAGGAGGAGGAAGGAACATTAAGTCTGTTTGCCACCTTGAGTTATTTATAAAAACGATAAAGGTGGGTTAAAAATTCTAAAATAAGATAAACATTGTCCAATTTTAAGCCATTCAATTTTAAGCATTAGATATGCTCAGTTTTAGTTTTCTGGATAATCAAGAAATCCAGGATTGCAAGACCAGTTTTCTCCAGTGTTCCTATTAATTCTTTCATATTGATCAATATCCTCTTATGTCTTTCTCCTCCTTTTGAAGAAGGAACTTGTCAGCAAAAAAAAAAGGAAGAAAAATTTCCTGGAAGGATAACACTTGGCAGTTTTGGCCTCCCAACAGATTTCAGAGTAATTAAAGTCCCTGCATTAATTAACTATGATTAGGCCTCCCTCGGAGTTCAGAAAGTGTATTATTTTAACTTGGCTTTTAAATGGCCTTCAAAAATAAACTGTTTGAACCAGGTTTATTGTTCATAAACCAGGCTTATGAACCTGTTCAAACCAGGTTTATTTTCTTATCTGAAACAAGAAGGAACATGGCATATCTCCAGGGATTTGTTAAAGATGCAGGTGAAGGTGGGGGCCAGTTGATCAGCAGAGACTTTCAAACAACGTTCCTTCAGGTCTTCCTGTCCTCTACCATCTTCTGGAGTCCATTTAAGCTCACGAGTATAGGTGGTAAATCGCTCAATAGTAGTAACTCTGAGCAGGATCTCAGAGTCCTAGTGGACAAACATTAGCCAGCAGTGTGCTGCAGCTGCCAAAAAAGCCAACACAGTGCTAGGCGGCATTAACAGAGGGATAGAATCAAGATCACGTGAAGTGTCAATACCACTTTACAATGCCTTGGTAAGGCCACACTAGGAATACTGGATCCAGTTTTGGTCACCACGATTTAAAAAAAGATGTTGAGACTCTAGAAAGAGTACAGAGAACAGCAACAAAGATGATTAGGGGGCTGGAGGCCAAAACATGTAAAGAACAGTTGCTGGAATTGGGTATGTCTAGTCTAATGAAGAGAAGGACGAGGGGGGACATGATAGCAGCGTTCCAATATCTCAGGGGCTGCCACAAAGAAGAGGGAGTCAAGCTATTCTCCAAAGCACCCGAAGGTAGGACAAGAAGCAACGGATGGAAACCAATCAAAGAGAGAAGCAGCCTAGAACTAAGGAGAAATTTCCTGACAGTTAGAACAATTAATCATTGGAACAACTTGCCTCCAGAAGTTGTGAATGCTCCAATACCAGAAGTTTTTAAGAAAAGATTGGACAGCCATTTGTCTGAAATGGTATAGGGTTTCCTGCCTGAGCGGGGGGTTGGACTAAATGACCTCCAAGGTCCCTTCCAGCTCTATTCTATTCTATTCTATTCTAATCTCACACATCTTTTTCTAGGATCACCAGAGGTTGGGGGGTGGCCAGAGGGATGGAGTTAGGTATAGGAAATTTAGCTATTGTTGTTGTGTTTGAGATGGGGGAGGGTAGCACTAGGTGACAGTGATCTTCTGGGAATAAATGATTTCACCTCCTCCCCTCGGGATGCCGCTACAGAGCATTGTGTGCCAAAACAAGTAGACACTGGGACAGTTTTTCCCCCCACTGATGAACACCTAATTCCCATAGGAGCATCTTATGACTAAGTATATTTATCCATGTGGTCTGGCTGTATTGCTATTATCCTTCTCATCTTTTCTACTACCTTCTTTTATTGGTATTATTATTATTATTATTATTGCTTTGTTGTTTTTGTACATCCGCTGAGAGCTTATGCACCACAGACAAATTCCTTGTGTGTCTAATCACACTTGGCCAAATGAAATATGCTATTCTATTTAGCATGGCTTCAGTTTTTAAGCTCCTGTTCTGGTGAACACCATTTTGCAGCAAGGAAGGCAGGATTAAAAAAAGAGCAAGAATCAACAATATATCTTTTAAGAACAGTCATTTGATTAGTAATCATGGATAAGTTACATTTCAATAATATAATGCCTGCGTTCATTATATAGTATAATTAGCATTATACTATCCTTAAAAAGAAAAGAACACCACTGTGATTTCACAATCCCACTACTAAACAACTAAGGGAGTGATTCAAAAAAAAAAAGGAGGGTGGGGAAATCACAGCTTCTTTCTGAATTGAAATTGCCCATCAGAGGCTTATTAGCTTGATGTTCTATTCAGGTGGCTCACCTTGTAATTTCTACTAATTATTACTAATTTGCAGTTCCTTCCCAATTAATTGGTTACAAAGCAGTACAGCATTGTCAGGCTACAGGTATAAAATTAATTATGGATAAAATTGCAGAACGGTGCCACCACACCTATGGGAAAGAGAATATTTGTT
>JAKJMR010001149.1:226903-246201 GCA_024449315.1 Daboia siamensis
ATATATACACACACACACATAAATACACACACACACACACACACACACACATATATATATATACATACACACACACACACACACACACACATACACACACACACACACATATATATATAGTGGCTATAGAAATTGAATGAATGAAAGAATCAATGAATCAATAAATGAATGAATGTGTTGTGATTCTTCACCAGCCAGTGGATCTGGCAGCTGAGTCTGAGGAATAAGAGGAGGAGGAGGAGGGGCCTGGAGTGTCTTCAGAGTCAGAGGGAGGCTCTGAGGAGCTCCAAGACTTACAGTCGGAAGAGGAGCTTGGCCCCTCTACTCGCACTCAGGCTGAGACACAGCTAAGCTGGGAGCCTGAGTTGCACAGTGATGAAGCACAGTGGGACAAATCCAGGATGCACAAAAGTGCCGGCAAGAGAAGCGAGTAGGACAGAGGAATGCAATGGGGCAGTTCCAAAGGCAAAGGAGAAGGCATTAGGAAGCCACGCCTTGGCTGAATTATAAAAGGGAAGGTGTGGGAGGTGCTGGTTGCCAACTGTTCGTGTTGAAGATCAAGTTTCTGTGGACTGTATGTTTGCCTTGCACATTGACTCAGGTCTGTGGATAATAAAAGGGGTTGGTTTTTCTTGCTGTTCCTGCCTGTTTCTTGGAAGAGGGGTTTCTCCTTCTGAGCATGACAAGGACTCACATAGGCTGGGACACAACATAGCAGATGGATGAAATGAGATGAAAGATGGGCTTGGACCTAAGGCTCTGAATGTGTGATCACCCAATAGCACTGAAAAATAGGAGTGGATTCAGGAGACACCACAGTTCAGATGTGGATCAGGGGAAGTGGAATATACAGGTAGTCTTCGACTTACAACAGTTCATTTAGTGACCTTTCAAAGTTACAATGGCACTGAAAAAATGATTTATGACCGTTTTTCACACTTACAACCATTGCAGAATCCCTGTGGTCACGTGATCAAACTTCAGCCACTTGGCAACTGACTCACGTTTATGACACTTAGTGTCCTGGGGTCATGTGAACCCCTTTTGCAACCTTCTGACAAGCAAAGTTGATGGGGAAGCCAGAATTCACTTAACAACCATACTACTAATTTACCAACTGCACTGATTCACTTAACAACTAAGGCAAGAAAGGATACAAAACAGAGCAAAACCCGCTTAACAAATGTTTCACTTAGCAACAGAAATTTTGGCTCCACTCTGGTCATAAGTCAAGGACTACCTGTAGTCACTTCTTAAACTCTTCCAAGATATACCCATTAGGTTAGTGCAGGGCTAGGCAACCTTGGCTCTTTTATGACTTGTGGACTTCAACTCCCAGAATTCCTGAGCCAGCATGGCTCAGCTTGGAAACCTCTCTCTTTCCCCTCAGCATGGAATCCTGGGAGTTGAAATCCATGAGTCATAAAAGAGCGAAGGATCCCCTCCCCTGCATGAGTGAAAGCGATGATGCCCCAAAGAGGGAGAGCTGATGGGAAGGACTAGAAGTAGTTCTTGACTTATGACCACAACAGAGCCCTAAATTTCTGTTACTAAGTGAGTTAGGTGAGTTTATCCCCATTTTACGATCTTTCTTACCACAGTTGTTAAGTGAACCATTGCAACAGTTAAGTTAGTAACACAGTTGTTCAGTGATTCTGGCTCCTCCATTGACTTCGTTTGTCAGGTCACAAAACGGAATCACCAGACTCCGGGACCCTACAACCTCATCAATGTGAGTCAGTTGCCAAGCGTCTAAATTTTGATCATGTGACCACGGGGATGGTGCAATGGACATAAGTTTAAAAAACAGTCATGAATCATTTTTTTCAGTGCCGTTGTAACTTTGAACAGTCACTAAATGAACTGTTGTAAATCGAGGACTACCTGTATATTCCACTTCCCCTGATCCACATCTGAACTGTGGTGTCTCCTGAATCCACCCCTATTTTTCAGTGCTATTGTGACTGCAAAATACTCTAAATGAATGGTCATAAGATAAGGGCAACCTGCAATGATGTGTAAATCAGTCGGTTACAACTTATGAGTGTTAGGGCCCACTTCAAAACCTCAACCTAAGGAAGCAGGACTCATGGAAGCAGTTTCTTCCAAAAGGAACTTTTATTAGGAGAAGATGACAGCAGGCATAATAGGCAGGATCTGAGGGTTTCCCATTCAGATTGATAGGTTAAATGTGTCCCAAGCGAACCCCACGCAAAAGTCTATCCAGTCAGTTCACATGGGCCAATCCCAAGGTGTTGTCCATTGTCTCAGGGTTACAACGATGTTATGTCGGCTTTCACATCTTCCCTTCCGAATGCGGAGATAAACCAGTGCCGGAGGCACATTCCTTTCTTCTTCTCCCCCTTTCTAGCTGACATCAAGGAAAGATATAGTTCACAGAAAGTATGCAGAATAGCAAAGTGTTACAGTGTAGTGAACTCAACATTAAGAAAACCAAGATCATGGCATCCAGCCCTCTCAATTCCTGGCAAATAGATGGGGAAGAAATGGAGGTAGCAAATCACAGTGGTCATTAAGCAAAACAGGCAGTCGTTAAGTGAATCCTGCTCCTCCAATTGACTTTGTTTTTCGGAAGCTGGCTGGGAAAGTCACAAATGGCGATCATAGGACACACACTGGCAAATAGATGGGGAAGAAATGGAGGTAGTGACAGATTTTATTTTCCTGGGCTCCAAGATCACCGCAGATGGAGACTGCAGCCAAGCAATTAAAAGATGCTTGCTCCTGGGGAGGAAAGCCATGGCAAATCTAGACAGCACACTAAAAAGCAGAGACATGACCCTGCCAACAAAAGTGCGTAGAGTCAAGGCCATGGTTTTCCCAGTTGCAATGTATGGCAGTGAAAGTTGGACCATAAGAAAGGCTGAGCGCCAAAGAATTGAGGTCTTTGAACTCTGGTGCTGGAGAAGACTCCTGCGAGTCCCTTGGACTGCAAGGCGATCAAATTGGTCAGTCCTAGAGGAGATCAACCCTGACTGCTCTTTAGAAGACCAGAGCCTGAAGTTGAAACTCAAATACTTTGGCCACCTAATGAGAAGGAAGGACTCTCTGGAGAAGAGCTTAATGCTGGGAAAGATTGAGGGCAAGAGAAGAAGGGGATGACAGAGAATGAGGTGGCTGGATGGAGTCACTGAAGCAGTAGGCGTGAGCTTAAATGGACTCCAGAAGATGGTAGAGGACAGGAAGGCCTGGAAGAACCTTGTCCATGGGATCGTGATGGGTCAGATACGACTTCGCAGCTAATAACAACAACAACAGTGTAGTGATAGAAAGGAAAACAGAGAAACAATCCCAGCGCATTTCCCCCCACTTCCCCAAGAATATGGCAGAACCCAGAAAGATAGAGAGAGAGAGTAGAGTCTGAATTAAGGATAGGAAAGAGCCCCCTTAGAATATGGATTCTGACAACCAGGCTGCAATGGGAAATTATCTTGCATGTTTTCCCACGGGCTGATGGAAAATTTACCTCTGGAATTTCTTTTGTGTGGACTTTTGGGAGAAGTTGCCGCTGGTGAAATGGTTAAGACTTGCTGTCGTATTAATGCAATAGGCTTAACCTCCTTATTGAATTAACCCATTTTCTGGAAATTCTTTTTTTTTTTCCCCTTTGCCTCTTTCTCACCACTTGGTGGAGTAAGACCTTCATATAACAAGTGGCTCTGTCTGCTGAACTTTTTTTTTTTTTCCTAAGGGTGTGTTTGGTGAACAGCTGCCTAAGGCAATTAACAGAAAGCAGCGTTTTTGCCGGTCTCCCGAGGCTCAGAAGCCAACTTTCATCACAAAGGTGTCTGGCATTTACAGCAAGTGTTAGAAATAAGTGCAGGCCTCTTTCCATTGCTGGGTAGATGAGACAAGATCAAGAAAAATTGGACAAACGTTTTTTTTTTTTCCCCAGAAGGGTATAAGGACTCCTACCATGGAGATGGAGAGTTGGACTAGAAGACCTTTAAGGTCCCTTCCAGCCCTATGATTCAGGGATTTGGTTGGACTAGTTCTTCAAACCAGCAGGGTAGGAAATAAAATATGTGAAGCACAGCACACAAAATAGGTAGACAGATGATAGATAGATGAGTCTATGGGTAAGTGTAGTTTAACGAAGAGAACGGCGAGGGGGGACATGATAGCAGTCTTCCAATCTCTCAGGGGCTGCCACAAAGAAGAGGGAGTCAAGCTATTCTCCAAAGCGCCTGAAGGCAGGACAAGAAGCAACGGATGGAAACTAGTCAAGGAGAGAAGCAACCTAGAACTGAGGAGAAACTTCCTGACAGTTGGAACAATTAACCAGTGGAACAACCTGCCTCCAGAGGTGGTGAACGCTCCAACACTGGAAGCTTTTAAGAAGAGACTGGACAGCCATTTGCCTGAAATGGTATCGGGTTTCCTGCCTGAGCAGGGGGTTGGACTAGATGACCTCAAAGGTCCATTTTTATTATTATTATTATTATTATTATTGAGAGAGGAGGAGGAAGAAGAGGAAGAGGAGGAGGAGGGAGTGAGGGAGAGAGAGAGAAGATTTCCCTGTCCAGTTGTGTCCAACTCTAGGGGGTGGTTCTCATCCCCATTTCTTAGCTGAGGGAGTCAACATTGTCCGAAGATGCTTCCTTGGTCGTATGGCTGGCATGACTATATGCCAACTAAACCAAACACTGTTACCTTCCCGTCGAAGTGGTAGCTATTTATTCGCATTTGCCTACTTTCAACTGCTAGCTGGGCAGGAGCTGGAGCAAGGAACGGGAGCTCACCCAGTCGCACGGCACTCGGATCTCAAACCCAGACTGTAAAACTTTCCAGCTGACAAGGTTAGTGTCTAATCACTGAGCCATCACACCCGATAGAGCAATAGCAATACCACTTAGACTTATATACCGCTTCACAGCGCTTTACAGCCCTCTCTTAGTGGTTTTCAGAGTCAGCCTCTTGCCCGCCCCCAATAATCTGGGTCCTCATTTCACCGACCTATGAAGGGTGGAAGCCTGCATCAATCTTGAGCCAGTGAGAAGTGAACTGCTGAACTGCTGGCAGCCGACAGTCAGCAGAAAATTTTGAGTCATATTTAATTCCGTGTGCCTGGAGGAAACATATAAAGCTGGTGGCCTGATCCACTGACCGGTTTGAGAGGCATGATTCTTAATTAGGAAGCACACCATTTACAAATCTTATTTGCATGAGTGTGTGCACGGATAATGGATCTGTTTACCTTCTTTGCGTGACAAGCATTCAACAGAAGAATTACTCTTGACATTTTTTTTTTCTATAGCAAAGGCAACTCGGCGCCTGTTTATGCGTCAGCTTTTTCCATGGCAAAGTGGAAGTTTAATAATAGTGCATTAGTTTAACCCAAACCACAGCAACACTTTCAATATGACAGTGAACTACTAGAGGTGTAGCAGCCAGGAAAGCTTCAGTCAGAAAAAAGTGACCAGGAAGTCATAGAAGGTGGGAAGATTCTAGAAAAGAAAGCAATGAAAAATAAGAACTCATGCAAAGCATTGCAACTTCACCTTTTGTTGAGTTTGGTCCAGGTGTTACAAGAATTCCAAGTTGGGAACACATCCAAAGGCAGTGCAGAATTTTGTTCCAAGCTTGGGACAAAACAGAACACTTTAACACTTTTTCTTTTCTTTTTTTTTTTAAAAAAAAAGCATTTATTTCTTTATTTTGAGTTCTTAAATTTGTTTGACAGCAATCCCCAGGCTGGAAGAATAGATGGAAACATGGCGAACTTAGCAGAGATGACAAAATTAACTCTTTTAATTGGAGAAAAAAATACCTCCAGTTTTGTCTCTGCTTGGAAACCCCTTCTGGACTTTGTGCTTGAGGCAGGAAAAAAAAAAGAAATCTTGACTTTGGGTTTTGCTGATTAAATTAGTTGTTGTTAAAGAAATGGATAGTACTTATTAAGTTGGTAAAAGTAAAAAGTCATGGCTGTAAATTTAATTTTGTATTGCACTGCACTGCACTGAAAAATGTCAATGCTTTTTTTTTCTTGTGCCTGATCCCTAACTTTTCTTTTCCCCTCTTTTTCCATTTCCCTATCATCTTTATTTACATGTGTATTTTATAAATAATAATTTTAATAAACACACACACACACACGCACATATATATATACATAAGTCCCTAAAATGAGGCATGACTCACAACAACTGCCTTGCTTAGCAACAAAAATGTTTGGCCAGTTGTGATCATAAACTGAGGACTACCCATATAAGCAGACAGCAGAAAATGGGAATAACAGACAAGCACCCCATTCTCTTGAAAGGATTCTTGGGTCAGCAATTTGGTTTGCTTTAATGTTTTATTAAGCACTGTAAAAAGGTAAAAGGTAAAGGTTCCCCCGCACATGCGTGCTAGTCGTTTCCGACTCTAGGGGCCGGTGCTCATCTCCGTTTCAAAGCCGAAGAGCCAGCGCTTGTCCGAGGACGTCTCCGTGGTCATGTGGCCGGCATGACTAGACGCCAAAGGCACACGGAATGCTGTTACCTTCCCACCGTAGTGGTTCCTATTTTTCTACTTGCATTTTTACGTGCTTTCGAACTGCTAGGTTGGCAGAAGCTGGGACGAGTAACGGGCGCTCACTCTGTTACGCGTCACTCGGGATTCGACCCATCAAACTGCCGACCTTCTGATCCACAAGCTCAGCGTCCTAACCCACTGAGCCACCGCATCCCTTATATTAAGCACTGTAGCATTCATCAAATATAGCTAAAGTGGTTTGTTGGGAAAAGATCATCCTTTGGATGGGAATGGATGTTACTACAATGCCCAATTTGTTCGACATAGTTTCACTTGTAGTTATGATAAGAAAACCAAATAAACAGATTTGTGTCCCCCCCCCACACCTTTTATTATTAACAAAAGACTTTGTGATGGGTAGGGTTTCTTCTGCATTCCTACACAACCTCTGTTTTGCAGAAGACAACCCAAAGAGGCTTCCTAATCTCGGTTGGTAATGAAAGCAATAACTTTGGGTTTCAGAAAGATAATAAACATCTCTGGCAGTAGAGAAGTTAACCGTACTGTAGGAGGAAAGCTATCTTGTTCCAAGAAACTATAAAGCCTCAGAAGTCAGTCCTGGGATTTTAGAGCTGAATCCCTTAAGTCAGCATTGCAGGCTAACTTTGCCCATTGCCAGGAGTTCGATACTGACAGGCTCAAAGTCGACTCCATCTCCCATCCTTCTGAGATCGGTAAAACGAAGACCCAGATTATTGGGAGGCAATATGATGACTCTGTAAACCCCTCAGAGAGTATTGTAAAGCACTATATAAGTCTAAGTGTTATTCCTAGTGTTATAATCTCCAACCTTGGCAACTTTGATTTTGTGGACTTCAACTCCCAGAATACCTCACCCAGCATGGATGGCTGAGGAATCCTCGGAGTTAAAGTCCACAAGGTTTAAAGTTGCCAACAGTTGGATTCCCCTGCTCTAAGGCAATCTCTTTCAGTGACCGTAGTATTAATTTGACCTGCCAGTTCTAAATCTTTTTTACAATTTCTACTTTTGTCCTTAGGAAACTGCTGGCAGGATGCTGAACATTACTGGCCCAGGGTCAATAGAGGCAGTTCTCGACTTGCAACCATTCATTTAGTGACCATTTGAAATGGCAGTGGCATTGAAAAAAGTGACTGATGACCATTTTTCACACTTAACGACCGTTGCAGCATCCCCAGGGACACGGGATCAAAATTCAGATGCTTGTCAACCGGCCTCCTATTTATGTCGGTTGCAGTGTCCCAGAGTCATGGGATCGCCTTTTGTGACCTTCTTGACAAGCAAAGTCAATGGGGAAGCCAGATTCACTTAACAACGGTGTTGCTGACTTAACAACTGCAGTGCCTCACTTAACCACTGTGGCGAGGAAGGTCGTAGAATGGGTGAAAACTCACTTCACCAATGTCTTGCTTAGCAGCAGAAATGTTGGGCTTAATTGTGATTGTATGTTGAGGACTAGCTGTCCCTCCAAATTCCCTCTGCAGCCCAAGATGCTCTCTCATTCCACCCAGAAAGAGACCATGGCTTGTGTCTTCTCTCTTTTTACCTCTGACCCATATTCTTTCCATCAGCAAGGGAGGAGTTCCCACCTTTTGACCCTCATCGTTCTTCCTCTCCTTTTCTTCCTGCTCATACCGAAATTTAGAGTTCCTATATGGTTTAGATCAGGGGTAGGCAACCTTGGCTCCCTCATGATTCGTGGACTTCAACTCCCAGAATTCCTGAGCCGGCATGGCTCAGCTTGGAAACCTTTCTCTTTTCCCTCAGCATAGCTGGCGGAGGAATTCTGGGAGTTGAAGTCCATGAGTCATAAAAGAGCCAAGGTTGCCTACCCCTGGTTTAGATCTAATCCTTTGACTATTTGCCTCAATTCTTCTCTCCTCCCCTCCCCTCCTGTCTCCTCTCCTCCCCTTCCGGTTCCTTCTGGACCCTTCCCTTTCCCTCCCCTCCCCTTCCCCCACATGATCATGGGGATGCTGCAAAGGTCATAAGTCACATTTTTTAGTGTCGTTGTAACTCTGAACGGTCACTAAATGAACTGTTGTAAGTCGAGGACAACCTGTACGATGTCCTTCAAATACTCTTCTTTCAGCTTTGGGGATTTGCTGTGTTTTTTTCCAAGGGATTGGATTTTTAAAATGTTCACATAATTAAAATTTCCCCTAGGGGTATATAATGACTTAAATGAGGGTGGGGCTGAGCAGAATCACCCTAGAAAAATCAGCACTGAGTTATGTTGATTTCTCACAGGCCTGTTAACTGAGGAAAATGAGGTAAAATTATAAGAATATTTAGGTGCAGTCTTCCAAGGCAATTATCTTTAAAACATGTAAACACACGAGCATAAATGCAAGATTCTGTTGTCTGAGAAGGATTTGTTGTAACAGAAGGCTTAAAGATCCTCAGAGCAAAAGGGGAATTAAAATAAAATGGTACAGGGGCTCCTGCTTGAGCACAGGGTGGACTAGAAGACCTCCGAGGTCCCTTCCATCTCTGTTATTCTGTTCTCCTGTTGAAATCAAGAGAAGAACTGCTGGTTAGGGGATACAGTTACAAATCTTCTCTCATTTGAAAATACGGGTAGTCCTTGACTTATGACCACAATTGAGCCCAAAATTTATGTAGCTAAATGTTAAGTGAGACTTGCCAGAGATATTAAATGAGTCACCGTAGTTGTTAAGTTAGTAACAGGGTTGTTAAGTGAATCTGGCTTCCCCATTGACTTTGCTTGTCGGAAGATCACAAAAGTTGATCACATGACCCTGGGACACTGCAACCGTCATAACTATGAGTCAGTGGCCCCGCATCCGAAGACTGATCAGGTGACCATGGGGATGCTGCAGCAATGGTAAGTGTGAAAAACGGTCATAAGTCCCTTTTTTTTACTTCCGTCGTAATTTTGAATGGTCACTAAATGAACTGTTGTAAGTCAGGGACTGCTGACACAGATGGGAAGATTCAGCCTTACCCACAAATAGAGGACTAGGTGGAGAAGAAACTTGCTGAGAGGGCTAACTTGACTTCCTTGATCAGAGAAAAGTAGTTAGACTTATTGCTGACTGGAAACCCCTTCCGGAGTTACGTTGCAAACATAGAGAACAGGTAAATTTATAACTGTGAATATAACTTACACTAAGGAAGATCAGAAGCTGCTGTCCTTGTTCGCATCGTTCTTTCTTTTTGCTCTTTTAGTTTTTTCCAGCCCTGTGGCTGGTACTCTAACACTGGAGGTTTTAAAAAAAGATCAGACTGAAATGACATAGGCCATAGGGTCTCCCCTTTGTGCAGCGGGCTGGACTAGAAGACCTCCAAGGTCCCTTCCAGCTCCGTTATTCTGTGATTCCCTTCCTTGCCCTTTTAGTTTTCTCTTTGAATTCTTTTTCTTTACTTTTTCTTACTTTACTTGCATTAGTTTTTAACCTTCCTTGTTTAAAATCATCAATCATACATATATCATCAATCATATATCTGGATCCGTACCAATCGGGTTTCAGGCCCGGGTATAGCACGGAGACGGCATTGGTCGCGCTGGTGAATGATCTCTGGCGGGCCCAAGATAGGGGTTATTCCTCTGTCCTGGTCCTATTAGATCTCTCAGCAGCTTTTGATACCATCGACCACAGTATCTTGCTGCGTCGTCTTGAGGAGTTGGGAGTGGGAGGCACCGTTCTGCAGTGGTTCTCCTCCTACCTCTCGGGCCGTTCGCAGACAGTGTTGGCAGGGGGGCAGAGGTCAACCCCTAGGCCCCTTAGTTGTGGGGTGCCTCAGGGGTCGGTACTCTCACCTCTCCTGTTGAACATCTATATGAAGCCGCTGGGAGAGATCATCCGTGGCTTCGGGGTGAGGTATCATCAATATGCTGATGATACCCAGCTTTTCATCTCCACCCCGAACCAACCCAGTGATGCCCTCGATGTGATGTCCCGTTGCCTGGAAGCGGTACGGATTTGGATGGGAAAGAACAGGCTCCGGCTCAACCCGGCCAAGACTGAGTGGCTTTACGTACCGGCATCTCGTTTAGTCCAAGAGCTTCCATCTTTGGTTATAGGAGGAGAGATGTTACCTCCCGTTGATAGAGCACGCAATCTAGGTGTCCTCCTGGATTCACGACTCAGTTTTGAAGATCATATTGGAGTCGTGGCTAGGGGGGCATTTGCCCAGATTCGCCTGGTATGCCAGTTGCGCCCCTTTCTGGACCGAGATGCCCTACGTACAGTCACCCACGCACTCGTTACCTCCCGTATAGATTACTGCAATGCTCTCTATATGGGGCTGCCCTTGAAGACCATCCGGAGGCTTCAGCTGGTGCAGAGTGCGGCTGCACGGGTAGTGATGGGAGCACCCCGATACTCCCATATCACACCCTCCTGCGTGAGCTGCATTGGTTACCGGTCGTCCTCCGGGTGAGATTTAAGGTGCTGGTACTTACCTTTAAAGCCCTACATGACTTAGGCCTGGGATATTTGCAGGACCATCTGCTGCCGGGAACGAACTCCAATTGCCCAGTATGCTCACACAGAGAAGGCCTCCTCAGGGTACCGTCGGCTAGACAATGTCGGCTGGCGACCCCCAGGGGGAGGAGCTTCTCTGTGGGAGCGCCAGCCCTGTGGAACCAGCTCCCCCCTGAGCTTCGGATGGCCCCGGATCTCCGATCCTTTCGCCGCAGCCTCAAAACACTCCTTTTCCACCTGGCTGACCTGGACTGACAGGGATTTTAATTATGTTTTTAATTTTTTAACTATAATTTTTAATTTATTTTAATTTTAATTTTAATTTATTGTACAGGGGCCTTTAATTTTAATTTTATCTTAACTTCTGTATTTATTGTATGTTATTGTTGTTAGCCGCCCTGAGTCCTTCAGGAGATAGGGCGGCATATAAGTCCCAATAATAAATAAATAAATAAATAAAATATATACACACACACACACATATCAATACAGATGGGCACCGAACTAAGGGGAATAACAGTTGAAGAAAAGCAAAAGAAACACTAAACACATGTATACATATACACATACATATACACACATACACATACACATACAGACAGACGGACAGATAGATAGATAGATCAATATAGATGGGCACCGAATTAAGGGGAATAACAAAGAAAAGCAAAAGAAACACTAAACACACATATACATATACATATACATATACATATACATGTACATATACATATGCATATGCATATACATATACTTATACATATACTTATACATATACATATACTTATTGGTAAAGGTAAAGGTTCCCCCGCACATGTGTGCTAGTCGTTTCCAACTCTAGGGGCCGGTGCTCATCTCCGTTTCAAAGCCGAAGAGCCAGCGCTTGTCCGAGGACTTCTCCGTGGTCATGTGGCCGGCATGACTGGACGCCAAAGGCACACAGAACGCTGTTACCTTCCCACTGTAGTGGTCCCTATTTTTCTACTTGCATTTTTCACGTGCTTTCGAATGGCTAGGCTGGCAGAAGCTGGGACGAGTAACGGGCGCTCACTCTGCTACGCGTCACTCGGGATTTGACCTGCCAAACTACCGATCTTCTGATCGACAAAGCTCAGCGTCCTAACCCACTGAGCCACCGCGTCCCTAACTTATACATATACATATACATATACATATACATATACTTATACATATACACACATACACAGACAGACAAACAGACAGACAGACAGATCAATATAGATGGGCACCGAACTAAGGGGAATAACAGTTGAAGAAAAGCAAAAGAAACACTAAACACTACATTAGTTCCAATTTCTTTGTTCTTGAACTCTGGCCTTTGATTAAAACCAGCATCAGACATGGGAAATCCGTAAACTGACACATGAAGTGGTAAAATGAGAAGCAATCTTCCCGGTCACTTTTTCAACCTTAGAACAAACTAAGAATTGGGGAATGGGGAAAGAAACAAGACACTTTATCCTCTTCGTGGGTGATTGATGAATACAGAGTGACTCCTGCAAACCTCCAATTTTTATTTGTCCTTTTCATAGTTTTGGTTTGAGGGTAGCAGTTATTTTATCTCTCTTCTTACCTCTGCCTAGGATAGATTAAGAAGCCGGCAGAGTTTATTTTTTTGCAAAAGGTCCTTGAACAGAGCTAAATCTGCTTGTGGCTGGGAACTCTGCTGCCCTTCTTCTTTTTGGCATATCTAACAGACACCTGCATGGGACTCCACTTTTAAACTATGTAAACAAAAATAGAACTGAAGTAGATTTTTTTCCCCTCTTTATGTTCTGTTTTCCTACTGTTTCTTTATTCATTATCATCGTTTGTGGTTTTAGAAAGAGAGATTTTAAACAGAAGAAGAGAAAGTTCTTGTTAGTATCTTAAGCATTTAAGGACCTCCTGATCACCACCCCCCTCATCCCTAAATGCTTTGGCCTGTTTTTTGGAAGTAAGAGAATAACTGAATAAATAGAGTTGGAAGGGAACTTGGAGGTCTTCTAGTCCAACCCCCACTCAAGTAGGAAACCCTATACCATTTCAAACAAAGGGTTGTCTATTCTCTTCTTAAAAACCTCCAAGTGATGGAGCACCCACAAGTTCTGGAGGCAAGTCGTTCCACTGATTAATCGTTCTCACTGTCAGGAAATTCCTCCTTAGTTCCAGGTTGCTTCTCTCCTTGATTAGTTTCCATCCGTTGCTTCTTGTCCTGCCTTCAGGGGCTTTGGAGCAAGGCTTTTCAACCAGTGGTACAGGTACCACCTGTGCTACATTGACACCTGGTAGGTGGTACGTGACCATCCTAGAAAAGTGGTAGCGGTAGCTGAACCGGTGGCAGTAGCGCACAAGCCTGAGCGAGAGACGGCTGGAGCTGCAGGGCTGTCAGGGCTCAGCGGAAGCACCAGGATCAGTGCCAGGATCCAGCTGGAGCTCAGCGCTGATCTGGCGCTTCTGCTGAGCCCAGAAGAAGCGCCGATGTTGGAGATGCTGGAGATGCTGGAATGTTGCAGCATCTCCAGGGTCTTGCGATTTATATTCAGATGCTTGGCAACTGATTCATATTTATGACGTTCACAGTGTCCCAGGTTCATGTGAAGTGACCAAAACCTGCTGCAACCACCCAGCAAAGGGGGAGAGGTGAATAAAAACCAAACACGCCCCCCCCCCCCCACACACACACACACCATCCCCGCTGCCAATCCTCAACAGAAATGCTCACAACAATGAAAACCTCGGACAGGAGGAAGTGCGCCACCTGGCAGACAGGCAGGTGTCTTACCCGGCTGTGGCTTGGGGGGGGGGGGGCACTTTTTCAGTGCCGTTGTAACTTCGAAAAGTCACTAAGCGAACTGTTGTAAGTCGAGGACTACCTGTACTTCATCACTTTTTTCCCTTTTTTTTTTTTTGGTCATCAGGTTTTTGACACCTTGTTAGGCGACTGGTGGTACTCGGATGTTGCCATATCCTAAAAGTGGTGCAATGGGTGAAAAGTTTGAAAATCCCTGCTTTGGAGAATTAGCCTGACTCCCTCTCAGATATTGGAAGTACATTCTGGATACATGAAGCTAGACTGCTTGTAAACAGGGGGGAAACACTGCATTTAAATTTCAGGAAGCAACCTGGAGTATAGTTGGCTGCAGCACAATTTCACGGCACGGTGTTAGATTTTGTGGACTTGTCTCTGATGTGCTAGTTTTTAATCAGTTTCACTTGAAGTCACCCAGAAGTGAGAACAGCAAAGATACAGTAAGTGTTGTGTTGGAAACTCTTGTTTTTAGTTAACCTTTATCTGGTATTTAAACCTTGAGTTTCTTCTCCTAATTTCCCAGATCTTGGTCTCATCACTCACAGTATACCAGACTAAACTGAGCATAGCCTTTCAAGGCCAAAATAGACATACAGCCCCAAAACGTATTATTAAGGTCTCCTATGTTTTATGTCTGACTATTTTGCGAAAGAGCCAAAATGATAATGATGATGATGATGATTTATTAAATTTATATGCCGCCCTTCTCCCTAAGGACTCCCACCCTTCTCCCTAAGGACTCAGGGTGGCTCACAACAATAAAAAATTAAAAAACATAGAATACAAAGATTTAAAAAGAATTAAAATGATTGTGGATAGATAGGTCCCTTTCTCTCATACATCCTCAGCAGCTGTGCTTGTGCATTGGGCCTAGCCAGGTTGGTGAAAGATTAAATAGTTGAACGTGCGCAACAGGCAAAGTGTGAGAAGTTTTAATGTCTGTTTGCCTAGGGCTGAGTGGATTGCACAATCCAGCCGACAGGATTGTGCAAATGCAAACAAGGAGTGAATTCAGCGGTCAGGTGAAGAGAGTTGCATCAAAACAGTCCCCGCACAAAATGCTCAACTAGTCAACCAGACTAGTTTTGTCCTAAAGGATCTGGTTAGGATCCAGAAGAAGAGGACCACCATGTTGGGATTCCTCACCCACCAGTGGATGCGGCAGCTGAGTCTGAGGAATCAGATGAGGAGGAGGAGGGGCCCGGAGTGACATCAGTCAGAGGAAGGCTCTGAGGAGCTCCAAGACTTACAGTTGGACGAGAAGCCTGGCCCCTCTACTCGCGCTCAGGCTGAGACACAGCTGTGCTGGGATCCTGAGTTGGAGAGTGATGAGGAACAGCTGGGACAAATTCAGGATGCATGAAAGCGCCGGCAAGAGAAGCGAGTAGGAAGGAGGAATGCAATGGGGTGGTTCCAAAGGCAAAGGAGACAGCATTAGGAAGCCACGCCTTGGCTGAATTATCAAAGGGAAGGTGTGGGAGGTGCTGGTTGCCAAAGGCAGCCATTTGTGTTGAGGATCGAGTTTCTGTGGACTGTGTTTGTTTGCCTTGGACATTGACTCAGGTCTGTGAGAATAAAAGGGGTTGTTTTTTTTTCTTGCGGTTCCTGCCTGTTTCTTGGAAGAGGGGTTTCTCCTTGTGAGCATAACAGGAACTCACATAGGCTGGGACAGAACACACCAGTAACAAAGTAGATGGTAAAAGGTGCTTTTTCAAAAGGTACCTGAGCTTTTGTTGTTGTTGTTGTTGAAGGCGCTTCGCTTCTCATCCAAGCTTCTTCAGTTCTGAACTTCTGAACTGAAGAAGCTTCTCGGATGAGAAGCAAAACGTCTTCAAGGGAAAAACAGGAAAGTCCACTTGCCTTTTGAAAAAGCACCTTTGGGACAACCCTGACCTGGATGACTGAGAATCTCCATAGACACCTAAAAGGGAAGTGTTTCCCATATCAAGTCATATCCGATTTGGGGGGCGGGGGGGGAGGGGCGCGATGCTCATCTCCATTTCTTAGCTGAGAGAGCAAGCATTGTCTGAAGATGCTTCCCCTGTCATGTGGCCAGCATGACTATATGCCAAGGCGCAGAGAATGCTGTTACCTTCCCAGCAAAGTGGTACCTATTTATCTACTTGCATTTCCATTCTTTTGAAATGCTCGGTGAACGGGAGCTGGGACAGGAACCAGAGCTTACCCCATCGTGCAGCGCTCAGGTCTTGAACTCAGATTAGGAGTTGAGGACAATTTCGTAAGTATCTTCTTCATCATCATCATGAGCTTCAATGTTTATCTAAATAATCTTAAGTACAGAATAAAACTGAGTTGGAAAGGACTTTGGAGGTCATTTAGTCCGACCCCCTGAACGAGGACCTAGTCTGTATTTGTTCAGCTGGGTTTTCTTGCCTAAGTGTAAAATCTTACTTGCAGCTACATTGAATTTCATTGTGTTAGATACGGTCTGGTGTTCAAGTCTGTCAAGAGCCTTTTAGATTTTAAGCCTATCTTTTGGGGATTTGGCTATTCCTGCCAGGCTAGTGTCATCTGCAAATTTGATGAGTTCCCCTTTGATTCCCTCATCTAGATCATTTATGAAGACATTAAAGGGTAAAGGTAAAGGTTCCCACGCACATGCGTGCTAGTCATTTCCAACTCTAGCGGCCAGTGCTCATCTCCGTTTCAAAGCCGAAGAGCCAGCGCTTGTCCGAGGACGTCTCCGTGGTCATGTGACCGGCATGACTAGACACCAAAGGCGCACGGAACGCTGTTACCTTCCCACCGTAGTGGTCCCTATTTTTCTACTTGCATTTTTAGGTGCTTTCGAACTGCTAGGTTGGCAGGAGCTGGGACGAGTAACAGGCGCTCACTCTGCTATACGGCACTCGGGATTCGACCCGCCAAACTGTCAACCTTCTGATCGACAAGTTCAGTGTCCTAACCCACTGAGCCACCGCGTCCCTATATTAAAGGTTACTGGGCCTAAAACGGAACCTTGGGGTACCCCACCACTTACCTGCCTTCCGCGGGGATGTAGTTCCTTTGAGGACTACATGTTAAGTATGGTTTCTCAGTGAGTTTCATCTTCTACATTGCCTTCGCAGCCTCAGTTTCTTCTGTCCGTAATACAGATCCCAAGTATGGCCTACGTGTCAGGATGTTTTCAAGAGTTGCTGGGTTGATGTGTCAAAGAGCCAGTTTGGTCCAGTGCTTAAGGCACCCCGCTAGAAACCAGGAGAATGTGAGTTCTAGTTCCACCTTAGCTATGAAAGCCAGCTGGGTGACTTTGGGCCAATCACCAGGAGACTGTGAGTTCTAGTCCTACTTTAGGCATGAAAACCGGCTGGGTGACTTTGGGCCAATCACCAAGAGATTGTGAGTTCTAGTTCCACTTTAGCTATGAAAGCCAGCTGGGTGACTTTGGGCCAATCACCAGGGGACTCTGAGTTCTAGTCTTATTTTAGGCATGAAAACCGGCTGGGTGACTTTTTTAAAAAAAATCCCATTTATATCCCGCCCTTCTCCGAAGACTCAGGGCGGCTTACAATCTAAAGCACAAATCAATGTGCTTAGCAATAGCCTTCATTCTATGTATATGCCTGCTTGTTAGGGCTTTCACACACACCCCCAAGCGGCATTATTACAAAGTCAGCTTAATTGCCCCCAACAATCTGGGTCCTCATTTTACCTACCTCGGAAGGATGGAAGGCTGAGTCAACCTTGAGCCTGGTGGGATGCAAACCTGCACTAATTGCAGGCAGCTAGTGTTACTTAAGGAGGCATTAGCCTACTGCTCCACCAAGACTTTGGGCCAATCACCAGGAGACTGTGAGTTCTAGTCCTGCCTTAGCTATGAAAGGCAACTGGGTGTCTTTGGGCTAGTCCTTTTCTCTCAGCCCAACCCACCTCACAGGGTTGTTGTTGTGCGGAAAATAGGAGGAGGAAGGAGTATCAGGTATGTTCGCCACCTTGAATTATTTATAAAAGTTAATAAAGGTAGGATAATCCTAAATAAATAAAGTGCCAATGGGAAAGCCACAGCAGCTCATGAGAAAGCTAAATATTATTTTTCAAGAAACCTGAGATGCTGAGGGAGTAAAAAAAAAAAGTCAATATGGTGGCTTCAATCATGAGGATGCCATTGTGACTTTTTTTGATTTTCCTACAGGGTAAGTCAGATTAAGGATTTTTATAACCAAAGTGGATTTTTACAACCAACTGCAAGTTTATAAATATTTATAAATCTCAGATACAGTAGTTGCCTACCTTGGTACTTTTATGACTCGTGGACTTCAACTCCTAGAATTCCTGAGCCAGCATACCTGGCTTAGGAATTCTGGGAGTTGAAGTCCACGAGTCATAAAAGAGCCAAGGTTGCCTACCCTTGGATAGGACAGCATTTTTCAAATTTGGCAACTTTAAAAGGAGCCATTTTAGTTTATAGTAGCCAAAAATCAAGAGTCCGGTACAGGCAGCCCTCGGCTTATGCCTGTTCAGCTAACAACCATTCAAAATTTTAAAAAAACATTGGAAAAAAGTGACTTACACTCAGTCCTCATACGTACGACCATCACAGTGTCCCTGCAATCACGTGATCAAAATTCTGATTCTTGGCAACTGGCATTTATTTACAACAGCTTACAACCTTCTCAAGGGGCTTCCAGCAAGTAAAATTAATGGACGAATTTGCTTAATGACCATATGATTCGCTTAATGACCTTGGCAAAAGAGGGTGCAGGGCATGACTCATTTAACAGCCACACTACTTAGCAACAGAAGTTCCGGTCCAACGTGTCATAAATTGAGGATTACCTGAAATGCCTTTTCAGATTAACCAATTTTATTCAGAGACTTTAATAATATCTGTTGGTCTGCAAAGGAACTTTTTAGACCTCTCCCTCAAATATGTTAACTGTGAGGGCTCCATTTTGCTATAATCCCTGTATTTGACTTACGACCATCACGCAACCCAAAATTTCTATTATTAAGCCATTGTTAAATGTTTACTTTCCAGGGTGGGGGGGGGGTCACTTCCCCAAAACCTCTAGGCCTCCTTCATGCAGAGGCAGTCCTTGACTTATGACCACAATTGAGCCCAACGTGTCCGTTGTTTAAGGGAGACGTTTCTTAAGTGAGTTTTGCCCCATTTTACGACCTCTCTTGCCGCCGTTCAATGAATCCTTGCAGTTGATAAGCCAGTAACCTGGTTGCTAAATGAATCTGGCTTCCCCTTTGACTTTGCTTTGCCGGAAGGTCGCAAAAGGCCATGGGTCATGTGACCTTGGGACACCGCAACGGTCCTGAATAGGAAGCCGTTGCCAAGCCCTCTGAATTTTGATCACTTGACCACGCAAAGGCTGTTAACTGTGAAAAACGGTCAGAAGTCATTTTTTTTTTCCCCCAGTGCGGTTGTAACTTTGAACGGTCACGGAAGGAACTGTTGTTGTAAGTTGAGGACTACCTGTACGCGTATGGGTGGACGTGAATAGAACAGAGCTGGAAGGGACCTCGGAGGTCTTCTAGTCCAGCCCTC
>JAKJMR010001149.1:283015-293024 GCA_024449315.1 Daboia siamensis
TCTATCTATCTATCTATCTATCTATCTATCTATCTATCTATCTATCTCTATGATTATTATCTCATCTCTCTTTCTCTCTATCATCTATCTCTATCATCTATCTATCTATCTATCTATCTATCTATCTTTCTCTATCATCTCTATCTCTTATCTATCTATCATCTATCTATCTGTCTATCTATCATCTATATCATCTATCATCTATCTATCATCTCTCTCTCATCTATCTATCTATCTATCTATCTATCTATCTATCTATCTATCTATTTATCTATCTACCAGGTGCCTAATAAACATTGCATAAAATGTTCAGATAGTCCTCGATTTACAGCTACGATTGAGCCCAACATTTCCATTGCTAAGCAAGAGAGTTGGTAAGTGAGTTTTGCCCCATTTTATGACCTTCCTCACCAACAGGTGTTAAGTGAATCGCTGCAGTTGTTAAATTAGTAACACGATTGTAAAATGAATCTGTCTTCCCCATTGACTTTGCTTGTCAGAAGGTTGCAGAAGGGGATCGAGTGACCTCCCCGCCCCGAGATACTGCAACCGTCATAAATATGAGCCAGTTGCCAAATGTCTGAATTTTGATCCCATGATCATGGAGATGCTGCAATGGTTATAAGTGTGAAAAACAGTCATAAGTCACTTTTTTCAGTGCCGTTGTAAATTCGGACAGTCACTAAATGAATCATTGTCAGTCGAGGGCTACCTGTGCTCTAAAACATTAAAATGATAAATCAGGATCTTAAATTTAAAAAATGAAATTAAAATAAAACTAAGCAGAACAGGGAGAGAGGGAATGTAGTGCAGACAGGGAGGGGCTGCGGTGTTCTCTATTCCATCAGCCACCTCCAAAGTGCCAGGTCCCCATTGGGGGCCCAGGCCAATTGGCATAGCCGTGTTGTCAAGGGTTTCTGAAGGCCAAAATGATGGGAGTGGATCTGACCTCAGGGGACAAGACATTCCAGAGGGTGGGGGGGGCCACAGCAGACCCTCTCCAACCATTGGGGTCTGCTGCAACCCACGCCAGATATAAGGACACAAATATACATAATGTAGCTTACATGTGATGATGTGCACAACATCACTCCCTCACTTGGAGGGCAATGAAACATCTGGAAGAAAACAGAGGGCAGCGAGGAACCCCCACCCTTCAACCTTCAGCTACAAATTCGACCGGTCCAAAAAGCTGTCACGTGTCAATGGGAGCAGGTCTGACTGCTGAAACCAAAAGCACGCTCAGAACCAACCAGTTGAAATGAAAAAAGTAATTCAGAATAAGATGGATTTCCTGCTGGTTAATCAGGGAATGCAGTCCTCCTTGAACAAGAGAAGAAAGCTTGGTAGAGGTCCTCCAGCTGATGGCCACCCATTGGGAATGAATCCTCTGGGTCATGTAGTCCCTTATATTGTCCGGGAGGTTGGATCAGAGCAAGGGCCTCCAAACCTGGCAACTTTAAGATTTGTGGACTTCAACTCCCAGAAATCCCCAGTCAGCCATGATGGCTGGGGAATTCTGGGAGTTGAAGTCCACAAGTCTTAAAGTTGCCAAGTTTGGAGATCCCTGGATCCCTTTCAACTTAATAAAACTGAATGAAACCTGGAGAAAGTTATAGACCTTCTTTACCCAAATTTGAGCCTGAGGCAAGACCAAAAGCTTCCGTGTTAAACTTTGGCCAATATCGTTGTGTCTTTCTCTTTTCAGCTGTTTTCTACACTGCTGCCATACTGGGCCCAGCTGCTGGCTACTTGGTTGGAGGCATTTTTCTCAATATTTACACTGAAATTGGGAGACAGTAAGTTCCTGGCCCCTTTCCTCTTTCCTTCTATCAGCCCTGAAAATTCCCAGGGAACCTTCTGCCCCTGTCTTGATAATGCTTCTGTCAGGTACAATCAAGCCAGCCATGCTGTCTGAGGAATTCTGGGAGTTGAAGTCCACAAGTCCACATGCTCCAACACTGGAAGTTTTTAAGAAGAGACTGGCCAGCCACTTGTCTGAAATGGTATAGGGTTTCCTGCCTAAGCAGGGGGTTGGACTAGATGACCTCTAAGGTCCCTTCCAACTTATTATTATTATGATGATGATTATTAAGTCATAAAAGGGCCAGGCTTGAAGACCCCTGCTATAAAGGATAAAAGATAAAGGTTCCCCTGCACATGCATTCTAGTCATTTCCAACTCTAGGGGGCGGTGCTCATCTCCGTTTCAAAGCCGAAGAGCCAGCGCTTGTCTGAGGACGTCTCCGTGGTCATGTGGCCGGCATGACTAGACGCCAAAGGCGCATGGAACGCTGTTACCTTCCCATCGTAGTGGTCCCTATTTTTCTACTTGCATTTTTATGTGCTTTCGAACTGCTAGGTTGGCAGAAGCTGGGATGAGTAACAGGCGCTCACTCTGTTACGCGTCACTCGGGATTCAACCCGTCAAACTGCCGACCTTCTGATCAACAAGCTCAGCGTCCTAACCCACTGAGCCACCGCGTCACTTCCCCTGCTATAGAGAAAGTCAAACAAATAGCTTAAAGTTCTCCAATTAGCCTAAGGAACTTTTCCTGTGTGTTGTCATTTTTTCACTTTCCTTTCTTTCTGTACTTTATTTCACTTCCCCATAGAGTAGCACCTTGAAGTAGGACTTGAGTTTTTAATCCACTGAAAGACCTCATCTGCTTCTCCTCCTTAATAAGTAGCTTAAGATCCAGCAAGGAGATCTTTAAAATGCTCAGTTTAATCCTAGACATCCATCTGAGCAGTGTGTTGGCTTAGAGGTGAAGACGCTGGCCTCCCACTCGGAAGGTTTGAGAGTTCAATCCTAGGTAGCGGCAGATGTTTCTCTCCCAAGGTGCAAAGAAAAAAATATCTGCTGTGAACTCTGTATGGTGTCAGGAAGGGCAACCAGCCAGTAAATGCTCAGTTCCATCCAGTCACCCCAACTCTTCCCCAAATTAAGGGATTACAGGGTGGTAAATTGGGAACCCTAGATGTCCATCTACAAACTTTTTACGGAGATAGTTGTCTTTTTTGATTATCCTTAGAATGGTGATTATCGAGACATTTATTTTTGTCTCAGGTTGTCAAATGCAGTCTGAACCAACCAGAAAAATCTCAGGCTGGGCAGGAAAAGCTGATAACCTTGTCTATTTTGTGTCTGTGTGTGCGCGCGCATGCGCTCTTTGTTGTTGTTATTGTCATTTCCCTTTAGGCCTGCCTAAAGCAAAAAACAATGCCTTCAATTTATTGCCCAGTTTGTAACCATTGCAAACACATGTCCCGCTTGAAAAATGTCTCCCAAGCAATTAGGGAATTAATATATCTTTGAAGAAAGAAACAGCTACATCTCATGCTTGTGTGAATTAGCTTTCATCTGTCACAGCCAGAGAGGGACATTTGACTGGATTTCTGAAAATTTACAGCTTTTCTCCTGGTTTTATTCCCAGAACTGATCTTACACCCGATAATTCCCTGTGGGTTGGAGCATGGTGGATTGGATTCTTGGGCGCTGGGGCCGGTTCCCTCTTGATTTCGGTACCTATTTTGGGGTACCCTCATCGCCTCCCAGGTGCGTGAACTGAATCTCAACCAAATTCCTTTAGCAGAGCTCCTTTTCAGGATGTTGGGAGCCTGCCAAAATAGCTGCTTCTCTTCCATTGACTTCCCGCCAAGGTTACAAGGCACTATAATATTTTTTTTTCCATTGTTTATTTGTTTCTTTTTTAATCTCAGTATTACGACTCTTGATGCATTAGATTATTCAGTGTGGATTTCAATGCAATAATATTTATCTACCGGTAATAATTAAATGTAATAATTAAAATGTATTGAAAAACTTTTCAATAAAAAAAAAAAAAAAAAAAAATATTTATCTACCGGTACGATCACAACTAAAATTTCTGTTACTAAGCGAGACAGTTGTTAAATGCCCCATGTTACGACCTTTCTTGCCATGGTTGCTAAGTGAAACGTGGGTTGTAAAGGGAATCCGGCTTCCCCATTGGCTTTGCTTGTCAAAAGGTCACAAAATTGGACCATGTGACTCTAGGACATGGCAACTATTCATTCATTTATTTGTATCCTGCCTTTATTATTTTCAAGACAGCGAACACACACAATATTCCTTCCTTCCCTTCCATCCCTTCCTCCCTCTCTCCCTCCTTCTTCCCTCCCTCCCTCCTTCTTCCCTTCCTCCTCCCTCCTTCCTTTCTTCTTTCCTTTCTTCCTTTCTTCCTTCCTTCCTTCCTCCCTCCCTCTCTCTCCCTCCCCTTCTTCCTTAACAAGTTGTTGTTTTGAGGAAGGAGCATTGTGTCTATTCGCCATCTGGAATTATTTATAAAAATAATAAAGGCAGAATATAAATAAATAATAAGGATGTCTTGAATTCATCAGAGACATCTTGCACCCCACCGTAGACAGATGTATTTTTTTAAAAAAAAAAAATATTTACTTTAAAAGACAAGGGGAAAGGGGAAAAAAGAGATTGCAAACAAACAAACAAACAGATATTACATGAAAAGTTTTGCAGAGTGTAATTATAGATTAAAAAAATGAAACAAAATACTACGGGTTCCATTGACAAAGCATCTTTATTTTTATCTTTCTGCATCCACTTGGAAAGAAACAAATTCTGTATAAAGAAAGTTTCACAACAATTTTATACTTGACTTCTTTCGGAAAGGTTATCTTTAAATGATGAAAGTCAAAGCTTAGCTAAGAAATCCAAGGAATAGAAATAAGCAATCATTGTTAAAGAGTTGACAACGTTATTTTAACAGAAGGCATGGCAGGAACCTCAAGATGTTGGTTGCCAATGAGAGCACCGATATGTTCAGATGAACCAAATGATAGGCTCAAGTCAATGGTCTTATTGTAACATCTGCTTTCACAGGATCTCAGCGTTACACAGTCATGCGAGTTTCGGAAACCCATCAATCAAAAGATGGCAGCCATAAAACAGCCTCGGATCCTGATTTCGGAAAGACGGTGAAAGACCTGCCACAGTAAGAACTTCCCTTTCACAATAATTCATAAAAATTTGTATTGAATATGTGTTTATAAGCCAGATATTGCATTCAAACAATACATAGAACTGGTTTGGAATAGTGTTAAGGTTTTGGCCTAGAAACCAGGAGCCTGTGAATTCTAGTCTTCTATTCTTAGACACAAAAGCTGGCTGAGTGACTTTGGCCAATCACCAGGAGATTCTGAGTTCCAGTCTCGCTTTAGGCATAAATGTCAGCTGTGTGACCTTGAGTCAAACATCAGGGGAGTGTGAGTTTCATACCTACCTAAACCATAAAAGCTGAATGGGGGACTTTGGGTCAATCACCAGGAGAGTGTGAGTTCTAGTCCTGCTATAAGTCCCCTCAGAATAAATCATAGAGTTTATGTAAATAACTTGATTTCTAGGTGTTATGACTCTTGCTGCCCTCTAAAATGCTTAGTCAGTTTACTTACAAACCAGGAGTAGCAGGAACACAACATGCTGCGCAACCAAGAGCCATGATGGCACAGTGGTCAGAATGCAGTATTGCAGGCTAACTCTGCTGACTGCCAGCAGTTCGATCCTGACCAGCTCATGGTTGACCAGGCTTCCATCCTTCTGAGGGTAATAAAATGAGGATCCAGATTGTTGGGGGCAAGATGCGATTCTGTAAACCACATAGAGAGGGCTGTGAAGCGGTACATAAGTCTTGTGCTATTGCTATGCTAACATTACTTTTAATTATGAACAATTATATAGTAGCTTAAAGGTAAAGGTAAAGGTTCCCCCACACATGCGTGCTAGTCGTTTCCGACTCTAGGGGCCGGTGCTCATCTCCGTTTCAAAGCCGAAGAGCCAGCGCTTGTCCGAGGACGTCTCCGTGGTCATGTGGCCGGCATGACTAGACGCCAAAGGTGCACAGAACGCTGTTACCTTCCCACCGGAGTGGTCCCTATTTTTCTACTTGCATTTTTACGTGCTTTCGAAGTGCTAGGTTGGCAGAGGATATAGTAGCTTATAGATAAGTAAATTCAACTGATTTGGTATGATTCAGTCTCTTCTAGAAACCCCCAAAATAAATAGGGTGACAAGTTTATTTACTTATTTATTTATTCATTTATTGAACTTCTACAATTGTATAAGCATAGCCAGTGGTTGGGTTCCTTCAAAATGCTGACAAAATGTGGCCGGCATGACTAGATGCCAAAGGCGCACAGAATGCTGTTACCTTCCCACTGTAGTGGTCCCTATTTTTCTACTTGCATTTTTATGTGCTTTCGAACTGCTAGGTTGGCAGAAGTTAGGACGAGTAACAGGTGCTCACTCTGTTACGTGGCACTTGGGATTCGACCCACCAAACTGCTGACCATCTGATCGACAAGCTCAGTGTCCTAACCCACTGAGCCACTGCATCCCTGATGTTTAGTCTGGTCTAATTTGCTGTTTTATTCCCTTGATGAGTCTGCTACCAAACCGAAGACAGCATTGGCTTGTCTTCTGAAGATGATGTGAACAAATGCACCCTTCATTTCGGATGCCTTTGTGCTGCCTTCAAAACAGACTGAAGTAATTCAGTGCTGTATCTTCATTGTACACATCTTGTTAGCTGCCGCTCCTAAAGACAGAGAATAAAGAGTATTTTTGGCAAAACAGGACACACCAGAAATCTGAATCAAGCTAAACTCAGAAGCATAAATTTTAGAGGAGGAAGACTACTGTGTTTCCCTGAAAATAAGACTCAATATTATTATTGTTGTTGTTATTTGTCTCCAAAAAAGGCATCAAGTCTTATTTTTGTGGGGTGGGTGACAGCCCTGCCCAGCTGGCCCACTTCTTCTGTGGCTGAAGGAGCAGCTCCATTCTGTAGCTGAGAATGGAGCTCCAGCCTACATTTCACAGTCAGAAGCCTTTCCGGAAGGCCACTGCAGCCGATAACCGAGCAATGGATTCACCACAGAAAAAGTAGGTCAGCGAGGAGAGACCTAGCTGCCAGATAAGCATGTGCGTGGTGCATGGAGCAGCTCCACACACCCCACCACCACCCTAATTTGATTTTCAGGCATGTGGCTCGCCCCCAAACTAGGGCTTATTTTGGGGGTAGGGCTTACTTTCTGGGAAACACAGTAATTTGGTTAATCCTTCAGGTAACCTGTTGGGAATTGTGAAGTTTAATCTATTGTAAACCCATCTTTGCAAAGAAAATTGTATTTCTCTGAGGTCTCTTGAGAAAAACAAGTATACAGCAGCCATTGTTAATCTAAGCACTGCTAACACTAAAAAAAATATATGGAACCTATATCTGAAATTTTGGACCATCTGCCACTTTTCAAGACCATGACACAGCTATTCTGCATAAGAAAATTAAACTCAAAAATAGCATTTAAAAGCCAGGCAGAGTGTGACCAACAATTCAGTGCCCAAAAATGAACAGTAAAAGGAGAAGTTTAAACTATGTTGTGACGTTTTCCCCCAAAATATTAACCCAATGTTTATTGAATTAAAGAATGAAACCGAGATCTTTGAAACCGAGAATGAAGCCATCTGAGAAACTCTGCAAAACCATATAAATTATTTCCTTATTCCAATACTAGATACATCGTTGGGTTTATACATCATTCTTAACCTTAAACTTAACTATACACGGTTGTATTCTTTAACATGCTCTGCCTAAAGAAATATATGCCATTCTGATTTAACATGGCTTGGTCCACACAAGATGCTAAGATAGTGGCTTGATTCCCACAATATAGAAGTCACAAAATAGGTTTAATCTAGCTTGGAGTGAACTCAACCACGCTTCCTACTAACAGTTAAAATTCTAGCACTGATATTGTTACCTACTTTGGGTAATGAAAGATCTGCAAGAAAGGGGAAAAAACCCTTAGTTAAAATTCTCACTTCCCTGATAGCCTTGACTGTTCAAATAGACAGAACTACTTAGTGACACACATTGTCTGGTTAATTTTCTTCTCTTTCTAATTTCCAGGTAGTGAGGAGGAAAAATTTTAAGTAAAGCAGAAGAAAGTTCCATAATTTGCATTTTAGATTAGTGTTTTTTTTTTCCCCCACCAGATTTAACTGTCTAAAAATATAGACAACTTACCATCTGGTGTGTTCCTAGGTCTTTCTCACTTCTGGGAAAGCGCTTGTGTGAGAAAATATTGCTGAGCAGCTATTATAGCATCTCACAAGGGAGTTGGTGTACAATTATTGGCTCTAATAGATTTTGTTTTGGAAGCAATTTTCTGTAAAAGATGTTTCTCTGTTCCTAGAACTTTTTTGCCCCTTAACACTTCAATAATAAAGATGATTGATTGATTGATTTGATTTGATTTATGTGCTGCCCACCTCTGGAGTTTTGGAGGAACATTTTTCTTGAATTTGTCTTGAAGCTAGGGATTTTTTGATGGAGGAGGAAGAAGAGGCACAACAAATACACTCTCGTAAAAAAGAGGTAGACTTGCACAAGCTAAAATGCACCCACTATTAGGGTAGATATAGGGACGCGGTGGCTCAGTGGGTTAGGAGGCTGAGCTTGTCTATCAGAAGGTTGGCAGTTTGGCGGGTCGAATCCTGAGTGCCGCGTAACAGAGTGAGCGCCTGTTACTTGTCCCAGCTTCTGCCAACCTAGCAGTTCGAAAGCACGTAAAAATGCAAGTAGAAAAATAGGGACCACTCCGGTGGGAAGGTAACAGCGTTCTGTGCGCCTTTGGCGTCTAGTCATGCCGGCCACATGACCACGGAGACGTCCTCGGACAAGCGCTGGCTCTTCGGCTTTGAAACGGAGATGAGCACCGGCCCCTAGAGTTGGAAACGACTAGCATGCATGTTTTATTAGGCTGGATGTTTACCTAGGACTTTTCTGTAGTTAGGAGAAAACATTTCAACTGGAACCATTTTCTAGAAGAAGTGCAAATAATTCCCAAATGTAAGATCTGCTGGAATTTCTCTTCCCACCTTTCAGAATTCCTTCCTTCCGCTGATCAGTGCTTTCCAATTTGGCAATCATAGATACTTTGGGACTTCAATTTGTAGGATTCTCAATTAAAGTTTGGTAACTCTAGTTTTGTAATTCCGACTTTCTGGGAAAGTTGTGAAAATATGTCCTATGTTGCCTGGATTCTTTTCATTTTTTTGTTCTAATATTCTTCTAGAACAGAGATGTCCAACCTTAGCAACTTTAAGATTTGTGGATTTCATGCTGGCTGGGGAATTCTGGGAGTTGAAGTCCGCAGGTCTTCAAGTTGCCAAGGTTGGACATCCCTGTTCTAACTATTGATGTCTAACTAACCACAATGGAAAGAGAGAGACTTTTAAAAGATAACAACTGTTTTTCTTTAATCATAAGAAATGGGGTGAACATGCCATGAGGGTTATGGATTATACCGTAATCCTTAGGAAAGCCTTGCAAAAAAAAGAAGCAACTAAAATAAATGGGAATTGCCTTATTAATGATTAAGTACCTGGGTTGGAATGTAGGATCTACACTAAATAATTTGTTCCCTGCTATTGTTTTGGATCCTAAAGGTCATTTTGGCTGCTACTGAAGAACCCAACTTTCATCTTCCTTTGCTTAGCTGGAGCTACAGAAGCTACCTTGATTGCTGGGATGTCAACATTTGGCCCCAAATTCCTCGAATCCCAATTTAGCTTAAGTGCCTCTGAAGCAGCAACTTTTTTTGGTAAGAGAAAAGCCCTGGAATGAAGCTTTAAGTCAGGGGACTTCAAACTTGGCCCTTATATGACTTGTGGACTTCAACTCCCAGAATTCCTCAGCCAGCAACCTAGAACTAAGGAGACTTTCTGAATGTTAGAACAATTAACCAGTGGAACAACCTGCCTCCAGAAGTGGTGAATGCTCCAACACTGGAAGTTTTTAAGAAGAGACTGGACAGCCATTTGCCTGAAATGGTATAGGGTTTCCTGCCTGAGCAGGGGGTTGGACAAGATGACCTCCAAGGTCCCTTCCAACTTATTATTATTATTATTATTATTATTATTATTATTATTATTATTATTATTATTATTATTA
>JAKJMR010001149.1:319613-337138 GCA_024449315.1 Daboia siamensis
GAATAGAATAGAATAGAATAGAATAGAATAGAATAGAATAGAATAGAATAGAATAGAATAGAATCACAGAGTTGAAGGGGCCTTGAGATCAGAAGTCTGGACATACAAATCAAGTTAATGAATTCATATCACTTTATCACTCCCTGTAATGACAGATTTATGCACCCTATTAATGGAACTTACAGTCAAATATCTGGATGGTGCCTCCTATTAGGTTAAATCCTGCTTAGCTCTTTGAGATCAGACCAAGATCAGAATAACAAAATAACAGGATAACAGAGCTGGAAGGGACCTTGGAGGTCTTCTAGTCCAACCCCCTTCTCAAGCAGGAGTCCCTGTGTCATTTCGGACAAGCGGCTGTCCAGTCTTTTCTTAAAAGCCTCCAGTCCTGGAGCACTCACAACTTCTGAAAGCAAGCTGATTAATTGTTCTCCCTAAATTTCTTTTTAGTTCTTATCAAGGGGGTGGGGTGTCTCTCCTTGATAAGTTTCCCTCTGAAGTTCAAGGTCATTGATTCAACTAGAAAATTAAAACAAAAACCTTGGGAAAAGGCAATGGCAAATCATGCCAAGACAAATATGGGTGATGAGCACAATGTACAGGGGACCTGATTGTTTTTTTTTAACATGTCTGGCCAAGAAGGGATGTCAGTCACTCAGAATGTTCCTACAACTATTTGTGGCGCCATGTTGGTTTCTACAGCAAGTGGACCACTGCAGAAAGTGGTAGTCCTTTGCTGAACGGTGACGATCATGGAATAGCCTTGTGGAATGACAGCTGCCATTGTTTGTCTAATTAGATCACTTGACTGCAAACACTCGCTCATTATTTGCTTCCAGATACTCAGTCCATATGCTTTCTGAATTTTCTCCCGAAAGAAGCTTTCCTCCCTTCACAACATGGAATGTCTAGGAATTAGCCAAGAATATTTAACAGCGATCCTTATACAGGTAGTCCTCGACTTAGCAGTTTGCTTAGTGACCGTTCAAAGTTACGATAACATTGGGGAAAAAAGCGAATGAGGACCCTTTTTCACACTTACGACTGTTGCAGCTTCCCCAGGGTCACGTGATCAAAATTCAGATGCTTGGCAACTGGGTTCGCAATTTTTTTATTATTTTTTTTTTAATCCCATTTATATCCCGCCCTTCTCTGAAGACTCAGGGCGGCTTACAATCTAAAGCACAAATCAATGTGCTTAGCAATAGCCTTCATTCTATGTATATACCTGCTTATTAGGGCTTTTCGGGGGCCCCAAGCGGCATTTTTACAAAGTCAGCTTATTGCCTCCAACAATCTGGGGCCTCATTTTATCCACCTCGGAAGGATGGAAGGCTGAGTCAACCTTGAGCCTGGTGGGACTCGAACCTGCACTAATTGCAGGCAGCTGGTGTTACTTAAGGAGGCATTAGCCCACTGCTCCACCAAGGCTCTTATGATGGTTGCAGTGTCCCGGGGTCATGGGAATCAACTTTTGCGACGTTCTGACAAGCAAAGTCAATGGGGAAAGCCAGATCCGCTTAGCAACCGTGACACTAATTTAACAACTGCAATGATTCACTTAACAAATCTGGCAAGAAAAATGGGGCAAAACTCTCTTGATAACTGTCTTGCTTCATAATGGAAATTTGTGGTCGTAAGCCGAGTGCCTGAGTTAGAAGAGCAAAGTTCTCCAGTGAAGCCATGGTTCAGGGCCAATGAAACCATAGTTCATGGCCAAATACCAGGTTTAGGAATGACATTTGTCTGAAATGGTGTAACGTTTCCTGCCTGAGCAGGGGGGTGGAATAGATAAGGTCCAAGGTCCCTTCCAACTTTATTATTATTATTATTATTATTATTATTATTATTATTATTATTATTATTATTATTATTATTATTATTATTATTATATTTATTTATTTATTTATTTATTTACTTATTGAGACTTACATGCCGCCCTATCTCCCGAAGGACTCAGGGCGGCTAACAACAATAAAACACAATAATACAAATGTTAAAAAAGATTAAACTAACAAGCCCCAGTAATAAAATATTAAAAACATTTTTTTTAAAAAAAAACCTATCATCAGTCCAGGTCAGCCTGATGGAAAAAAAAATGTTTTGAGGTCGCGACAAAAGGACTGGAGATCCGGGGCCATCCGGAGCTCAAGGGGGAGTTGGTTCCACAGGGCTGGCGCTCCCACAGAGAAGACCCTCCCCCTGGGGGTCGCCAGCCAACATTGTCTAGCCGAGGAGGCCCTCCCTGTGTGAGCGCACTGGGCGATGGGAAGTCGTTCTTGGCAGCAGACGGTCCTGCAAATATCCCGGGCCTAAGCCATCTAGGGCTTTATAGGTAAGAACCAGCACCTTAAATCTCATCCGGAGGGCAACTGGTAACCAATGCAGCTCACGCAGGAGGGGTGTAATATGGGAGTATCGGGATACTCCCATCACAACCCGCGCGGCCGCATTCTGCACCAGCTGGAGCCTCCGGGTGGTCTTCAAGGGCAGCCCCATGTAGAGAGCATTGCAGTAATCTATACGGGAGGTAACGAGCGCATGAGTGACCGTACGTAGAGCATCTCGGTCCAGATAGGGGCGCAACTGGCGCACCGGGCAAAAGCCCCCCTGGCCACAACTCCTATATGATCTTCAAAACTGAGTCGTGTATGCAGGAGGACGCCTAAGTTGCGTGCCCTATCAACGGGAGGTAACACCTCTCCTCCCATAACCAAAGATGGAACCTCTTGGACTAAACAAGATGCCGGTACGTAGAGCCACTCAGTATTATTATTATTATTATTATTATTATTATTATTATTATTATTATTATTATTATTATTATTTCCATGGGCAAGTTGAAAATCTTTGCAACTGGACAGGAAGGACGCTAAACTTTTTTTTTTTCTTAAACCAATGGTTGTGACCTCTCAGGGCTGTGGATCAGGGTGATGGAGACATGGTCAAGAGAGGGCAAGAAGAACACCTTCCAGTGTTTGTGTAAGGTAGTCAGTGTGGATTAGTGATGAAAGTGTGTAACCATCCTGTTTGTTTGTTTGTTTGTTTATATCCCTTTATTATTTTCATAAATAACTCAAGGTGGTGAATACATCCAATATTCCTTCCTCCTCCTATTTTCCGTACAACAACAACAACTACACTATGAGGTATGTTGGGCTGAGAGAGAGTGACTGGCCTTAGCCACTCACCCAACATTGGCAGCTGGATATGAATATCTCCATAAATAGAGCAGATATGGGAGATGCAAATCAGGACATCCCTAAAAATGTTGGCTTCGGTTCCTGATATTTCTCCTAGCAACAGGAAGTCATCCACGAATAAGAGTGGCAGGAGGAGGGGGAAATATAAATCATATATTTGGAAATGCTAAATGCTACCATCCTGCAGAGAAAGAAAGGTGCTTGTTCTAGATCTCAGAAGAAAACCAACCAAGATTTTAAAATCACAGGTAACATTTAGGTTACACAGGTAACATCTTAGCCAAAAGGCTGAGCTGGCATTTTTGCAGTACTTTGATAAATGGAGCTAGCTCTGTTCTTCTTCTTTAAAACACACACACATACACAAACTAGTTTGCCCAGCACATTGAACCTTGCACTTCCTGATTTCACGTTAGACTCATTTGCATGAAGATAAAGAAATTGTCTCTTCAGAGGCTTCTCTTTACAAACCCATGACAATCATCAACCTTTTCCCAACTTTATTCCCAAACAGTTTCTGGATCAGCTGGAATAATGTCACGTATGATTTCCCCTAGGAAGTTTCTCCTTTTGTTGTGTCATTCCTTGCTTTAACTAATCCGATGTTTCAGAACATAACAGAATAACAGAGTCGGAAGGGACCTTGGAGGTCATCTAGTCCAAACCCCTTCTCCAGCAGGAGACCCTTTACCATTTCAGACAAATGGCTGCCCATTCTCTTTTTAGAAACCTCCCGTGTTGGAACATTCACAGCTTCTCCAAGGTCTTCCACTCTCTGTCAGGGGATTCCTCCTTAGTTCTAGGTTGCTTCTCTCCTTGATTAGTTTCCATCCGTTGCTTCTTGTCCTGCTTTCAGGTGCTTTGGAGAATAGATTGAACTGCTGTTCTTTGTGGCAAGCTCTTAGATATGGGAACACTGCTATCAAGTCATCCCAACTCCTTCTTGTCATTAAACTAGACATACCCAGTTCCTGCAACTGTTCTCCATATGTTTTAGCCTCCAGTCCCAATTTTGTATTATCATTTTTAAAGGACAAATGAGCAATAACAAGACTTGGAAGGGACCTTGGAGGTCTAACCTCCTGCTTCAAGCAGGAAACCTTAAAGGTAAAGGTTCCCCCGCACATGCGTGCTAGTCGTTTCCGACTCTAGGGGCCGATGCTCATCTCCGTTTCAAAGCCGAAGAGCCAGCACTTGTCCGAGGACGTCTCCGTGGTCATGTGGCTGGCATGACTGGACACCAAAGGCGCACGGAACGCTGTTACCTTCCCACCGGAGTGGTCCTTATTTTTCTACTTGCATTTTTACGTGCTTTCGAACTGCTAGGTTGGCAGAAGCTGGGACGAGTAACAGGCGCTCACTCTGTTACGCGGCACTCGGGATTCGACCCGCCAAACCTTATACCACTTCATATACCTATAACAGGAGTAGGCAACCTTGGCTCTTTTATGACTTGTGGACTTCAACTCCCAGAATTCCTCAGCCAGCCATGCTGAGCGGAAAGGGGGAGGTTTCCAAGCTGAGCCATACTAGCTCAGGAATTCTGGGAGTTGAAGTCCACAAGTCATAAAAGAGCCAAGGTTGCCTACCCCTGACCTATAATATTACTATGCAGCACTCTCCATAGGGCACAACTGGAAAGACTTTTAAGTCCATGGAATCTTGGTGCTCTCTAACCTGGGTTGTTTCATTAGCAAAATAGGTAACATCATCATACACTTAGTGATGTCCAGGGAGACCTTTAAATCTTGGAGTTGTGTCAGGACCAGCCTACGAATGACAGAATTATCCACCCAAAGTTCAGTTCTTTATTTGTTCATACCCTATAGACCTTTAAACCTTTACTGTGGGGTCCTTGGTGCTCTCTGAGCTTAATAGTTTTCTTACAGGCATTTCATTACCCAACTAGGTAACATCATCAGTGCTAGAAGGTAATGATGTTGCCTAGTTGGGTAATGAAATGTCTGCAAGAAAACTCAGTGAGCAATAAGGAACCCATAGTTTCCTCCTCCTCCTCCTCCTCCTCCTCCTCCTCCTCCTCCTCCTCCTCCTCCTCCTCCTCTTCCTCCTCCTCCTCCTCCTCCTCCTCCTCCTCCTCCTCTCCCCTTCTAGCACTGATGGTGTTACCTAGTTGGATCATGAAATGTCTTCAGGAAAACCAAGCTCAGTGAGCACTAAGGACACCATATTTTCCTCCTCCTCCTCCTCCCCCCCCCCCTCTAGCACTGATGGTGTTAGCTAGTTGGATCATGAAATGTCTGCAGGAAAACAAGCAAGCTCAAAAAGCACCAAGGACCCCACACTCCTCCTCCTTCCCCTCCTCCTCCTCCCAATAGACACCCCTCCCTTCTAGCACTGATGATGTTACCTGGTTTAGTAATGAAATGTCTGCAAGAAAACAACCCAGCTCAGAGAGCACCGAGGGCCCCACAGTTCAACCCCCAGCTACAAATATTCCCTTCTATCGCTCCTTTTAAGTCTAACTGTGATGTACCTTGCGAAACAAAATCCCCTTGAGTTTGACACCTTTGCTGTGTCAAAGACTGCTGTGGAAAACTTTTAAAAGAAACTTAAAGAGTTGATCCTGAGAGGTTTTTCATGATAGAAAAATATCCTCTTTGACTTAGGAAGCTGGTGAATGCCAAGCACAACACTCATAACTAAGGGTTGTCAAAACCCCATTGCAGTTTCTCGGAAGATTACTCTTGTTTTGCACCAGAAGCGGCTTTTATTTTTCAGCTCGGTCTTCAGGGTCCTTGCGATCTTTTCAGGTTTCTCACGATATTTTCCTGATATTTCTCTATTCCTGGAGGTGGCAGACGGGCTCCTGCGCTTTGATGCATCTGCTCGGAAGAGTCCTCATCTGCATGCAAGCTTTGAAGACTTAAAATGTAAACATTCCTCCTCAGATTGTCCTTTAGGATTTCGTGATCCAGCAGGCGGGTCCGAGAGAGAGTTGTCCAGTAAAAGACAAATGCCATATCCAGCGGTGGGCAAGATCAAAGCAGGAAAACCCAGATTTCACAACCTTCTTTTTTTTAATGCTGGGGTAGAATAACACAGAGTTTCCAAACCGCTGGAGGAATTTTCTGTTGCCATAATTATTTGGTTAAAAAAAGGTATCTCTCTGAGGGATTCCTGATAGGTGTTGACAGCGCTTATTTGTACGTGGATGGAATGTATTGTTCACAGGAAGAGTGAAGCCACGGGCCTCCCTTAATTTAGTTCTTGCTGTTTACTCGGCGAATTCTCAGAGTTCTTCCCCTTTCCCTTTCTAGCCCAAGAAATAGGAAAATGATGAAATGGTGTCATCCTCCTTTCCTCATCCTGCCTTCCCCTTCCCCTCCTTCCTCCTCCCCTTCCTCTCTCTCGTACCTCTCTCCTTCCTTCCTTCCTTCCTTCCTTCCTTCCTTCCTTCCTTCCTTCCTTCCTTCCTGCCTGCCTTCCTTCCTTCCTTCCTTCCTTCCTTCCTTCCTTCCTTCCTTCCTTCCTGCCTGCCTGCCTGCCTGCCTTCCTTCCTTCCTTCCTTCCTTCCTTCCTTCCTTCCTTCCTTCCTTCCCCTTTCCCCATTCCTTTCCTTTCTTTTCTTTCCCTCTCCTCCCTTTGTATTCCCTTCCCTTCCCTTCCCTTTCCTTCCCTCCTTTCCCTTTTCCCTTTTCCCCTCCCTTCCCTTTCCTTTGTTTTCCCTTTTCCATTTCCTTTCCTTTCCCCTGGACCAGAGGATCTCAACATTCAAGGAAGAAACAGAACCTGTGACAAAGGACCACAGGGACTAGTAACATAGAAAGTGAAACAGCGAGCAAAGAATGCCATTGACTGCTAACTTTGGCTTTCAGAGGGAACACTTCAATTAAGCCATGGGAAAGATCCTATTGAAGGCGCATTCTGGAGCGTTTCAAGAAAGGCACAATACCCAGCTGGGTCGGGAACGGGGCCTCTGTGTTGTAGCCAAGACATGTCATCCAGAGCCGTCTTCTTCTGCAAAATTACAGAATTACTATAAGTTCATTTGTGGACAGGAAAATCAACCAAGGTGATTAAGGGCCTGAAGGCTAAAACGTATGAAGAAACAGATGCAGGAATTGGGTTTGTCTAGTCTAGTGCAAAGAAGGACGAGGGTTGACATAATAAGAGTGCTCCAATATTTGAGGGGCTGCCACAAAGAAAACGGGGTCAACCTATTCTCCAAAGCACCAGAAGGCAACAATGAGTAGAAACTAATCAAGGAGAGAAGCAATCGGGAATTAAATTATTATTCCTGACAGAATAATTAACCGGTGGAACAGCTTGCCATCAGAAGTTGTGGATGCTTCATCCCTGGAGGTTTTTAAGAAAACACTGGACAGCCACTTGTCTGAAATGACATAGGGTCTCCTGCTTGACCCAGGGGCTGGACTAGAAGACCTCCAAGGTCCCTTCCAACTCTGTTATTCTGTTAAATCTACGATCACATGGGGGATACTTCCAATGGCCCCCTTCCAGTCATCTTTAAATTTTAAATGTAGTTTGATGTGTGCCAAATAAAACACCAGGATGTGTGGAGGAAAAAAAATACTTTAGCACTGACTGAAGTGTGTTGCCAGCTGAAGATAAGAGAAATCTAATTATGCAGGAGGCTTCTGAGAATACCCAATGACTAAAATGGATTAAATTTCAAGCCCTTGTTAAAATCAGTGCAATTGCATTAGTGGCTTTAATATCCTGTTCAGGAAGATACCTCTGTGCTCAAACCGGGAGAAATTGTTCCTTGCTTTTCCCTTACTCTGATCTGAAAGGGTGCTTGAGTGCTAAGCCTAATTAAGGAGAGGAACAGCTCTTGATAAGGAAGAAAAATAAATATATCATGCAGCTACATGTTAATATGTAAAGGAGGCCCTCAGCAAAAGGCTGCTGTGATATTCATCATTTAAGCTTCTCCTTCTTATAAAAATGAACAATAATATGAAAGGAGCAATGATACTAGCACAAGGGTCTTCAAACTTGGCTCTTTTATGACTTGAAGACTTCAACTCCCAGAATTCCTCAGCCAGCATGGGGGAACTATGGCCCCCTCATGACTTGTGGACTTCAACTCCCAGAATTCCTCAGCCAGCATGGCTCAGCTTGGAAACCTCTCCCTTTCCCCTCAGCGTGCCTGGCTGAGGAATTCTGGGAGTTGAAGTCCACAAGTCATAAAAGGGCCAAGTTTGAAGACCCCTGTACTAGCATAATGAGAAATTTCTTGAACAGCTGCTACCTCATCAGGTTGAGTTGAAGAACTGATTTGGAGAATCAATAAGAAACTAAAGTAAAAATAAAGTGCTAACTATGTAAGTGCTGAGAAGTAAACTATGTGGGCAAAACCATCTTATGCCATAATCCAAAAAACTGTGATGACATGTTTTGATCTGCAGATTCCATTAGAAGATGATTTGTTCAAATCTCTGAAACTGACATTTCCAACTGACCTGTTGATTTGGACTGAACCAGTTTGTTCTAGGGCAGGGGTAGGCCACCTTGGCTCTTTTATGACTCGTGGACTTCAACTCCCAGAATTCCTGAGCCAAGCTATTCTGAGGGGAAAGGGAGAGGTTTCCAAGCTGAGCCATGCTGGCTCAGGAATTCTGGGAGTTGAAGTCCACGAGTCTTAAAAGAGCCAAGGTGGCCTACCCCTGTATCTAGTGGTTAAGGCAGGGGTCTGCAATCTTGACAACTTTAACACTTGTGGACTTCAGCTCCCAGAAGTCCACAAAGTTGTCAAGGTTGCAGACCCCTGGGATAAGGCACCAGGCTAGAAACCAGGAGACTGTGAGTTCTAGTCCTGCCTTAGGCATGAAAGCTGGCTGGTTGACTTTGGGCCAATCACCAGGAGACTGTGAGTTCTAGTCCTGCTTTAGGCACAAAAGCTAGCTGGATGACTTTAGACAAGTCCCTTTCTCTCAGCCTAACCCATCTTACAGGGTTGTTGTGTGAAAAATAGGAGGAAGGTGTGTTAGATATGTTTGTAAAAATAGTAAAGGTGGGATATAAATTAGATAAATAAATAAATATCCACTAATATTTATCCACTGAACACTTATCTGAAGTAATTTGTTGGGCTGGTGTCTCACATTGCAAAGTCCCAGCCAGTCCCATATAGTGAGGGGAGAGAATAGATTGCTAAGCCAGAATTGTTTGCAGTGCCAGGCAAACCTTAGAAGTGTATTTTTTCTCTCTTTGTTACAGATGATAATTAGATTTAGTTGCCGTAACTCTAAATGTTAGTTTAAAGTTTCATGCTGTGATTTTTGGGTTCATTTGATACCACGATCTGTACATAGCATTAAAGCAGCAACAGGCTGTGGCTTTTTGCAGAGAATTAATGAGCCAAGGAGACCTCATCGTGTGTTGAGAGTGTATAATAATTCTGATTGTGTCATAAATGCGCACGTACACACACATACACACACATCACAGTCACAGGATTCCATTTTTGGGCTTTTTGGCAATAGCAATAGTAATAATAAAGTTGGGAGACAGGAAACCCTATACCATTTCAGACAAATAGTTGTCTAGTCTCTTCTTAAAAATTTCCAGTGTTGGAGCATTCACCGCTTCTGGAGGCAGGTTGTTCCACTGGTTAATTGTTCTGACTGTCAGGAAATTTCTCCTGAGTTCCAGGTTGCTTCTCTCCTAGAATACTTTCCATCCGTTGCTTCTTGTCCTGCCCTCAGGCACTTTGAAGAATAGCTTGACTCCCTCTTCTTTGGGGCAGCCCCTGAGAGATTGAACGCTACTATCATGTCACCCCTCATCCTCTTCATTAAACTGGAGGGGTAGATAACCTTGGTTCTTTTATGACGCATGGACTTCTATGGATATATCATTGGTTCAGGTTTTCTTAGGCCTCACAGCCGTGAGAACTTGACTTGACCTTTTTCCGTGCTGCATGGTGTCTGGTGCCTGACGGACATGATTTATAGTACCCAATTGCATTGCTCCTCAAGTTAAGTTTCGCTTTCCCTGAGTTAGGTTTCTATTCTGCTGAAGTGTATGATTTCCTGTAAATCAGGTGGTGTTTTGCTTACACATATGCTTTGACTCACGCTGTCTGGTAACTTTCTATATGCTACCTCCTTCCTTGCTGTAGTTACCCCTCCCTGCTAAAACTGCTTAATAAAAGAGACTGTTGCGATCTGTTCGGGGGACACAACATCACCCCGGGCACTTCATGCTCTCTCATCTCGAGAAACTTCTGGTGTGGTGTTTTTTATTCGACTTCTTTCGTCCTTGCGAGGACCCCCTAAATTGTCTCAGCGAGGGCTGAGACTCATTCCTGCGGGAACCCAGGACAACATCAACAGGGAACCTCGGACAACGAGTACGTGTTGCAGACTCGCTGCGACAGACTTCAACTCCCAGAATTCCTGAGCCAGCTTAGCTTAGCTGGGAATTGAAGTCCATGCGTCATAAAAGAGCCAAAGTTGCCTACCCCTGATAAAAGGTAAAGGTTCCCCTGCACATGCGTGCTAGTCGTTTCTGACTCTAGGAACCGATGCTCATCTCCGTTTCAAAGCCGAAGAGCCAGCGCTTGTCCGAGGACATCTCCGTGGTCATGTGGCCGGCATGACTAGACGCCAAAGGCGCACAGAACGCTGTTACCTTCCCACCGTAGTGGTCCCTATTTTTCTACTTGCATTTTTACGTGCTTTCGAACTGCTAGGTTGGCAGAAGCTGGGACAAGTAACAGGCGCTCACTCTGCTACACGGCACTCGGGATTCAACCCGCCAAACTGCCAACCTTCTGATCGACAAGCTCAGCGTCCTAACCCACTGAGCCACCGCGTCCCTCTACCCCTGATAGACATACCCAATTCCAGCAATTTGCTCATCTTTGCAGCCTTGTGTTCCATGGTCATACAATATGATTTATGACATTTGTTTTGCCAGAAAGTGGCCTTTTTGGGTTTGTTTCTGACAAAAAAACACCCATAAGAATGCATCGACTTGCTTAATGACCGTTCTGTTAACAACCATCGCAAAAAAGTTTATAAAAATCAACTATAAAATCAAAGGTTATAAAATCAATTACACGTGGGTGCCTCGACTTACGACCAGCATGAAAACCCCAGTCTTCATTACTTTCGTAAATCCAGGACTGCCTATAGCACATTTCAGTGATTGAGAGATCTGTCTTCATGTAGAACTAGTTCTAACGGTCAGTGCACAATCGGTCACTGCCGTCCTAAGACGGCCACAGTAGTCCCCCACTTACGACTACAACTGAGTCCAAAATTTCTGTTGCTAAGTAAAGCAGCTGTTAAGTGGATTTTGCCCCTTCCTTGCCATGGTTGTTTAAGTGAACCTGGTTTTCCCATTGATGTTGCTTGCCAAAAGGTGATCACACAACAACTGGAGACTGCAACCGTCACAAAGATCAGTCCATTGCCAAGTGTCTGAATTATGATTACTTAGAATAGAATAGAGCTGAAAGGGACCTTGGAGGTCTTGTAGTCCAGCCCCAGCCAAAGTCTCTCCCTCCTGGGTTGTCTATTTTTAAAAAATTTTACTTATTTATTTATTAAATTGATATGCCATCCTTCTCGTTATCACACCTATCCAACTTTTAAGCCCAGGCAAGGAGGTTTAATTCTCAGTCCTGCATCTGGTTCTCCAGAAGAGGGATTTTTCATTGCCTTTTGCAACAGGATCCTGAATTCCTCTGGATTCACTTACAGTACAGCAAAGCTCACCATATGGAGTCTGAAGAGTTACATATAAAAGAAATACATCTGTGCTACCAACACCTGTTGCTGTGTTCCCAACTCGCCAGACGTTCTCTTCGAGTACCGTAGCATTTTAAAAAATGTTCAAAGGGATTCTTCTCTTTCAAACCGTGTTAACTGTCACTGCGTTTTTCTGTTTTCTCAGCGAAGCAAGTTATGGTTTTGAACTTTGCAAGCAGTCTTGTTATCTTATCATTGTAACCATGGTGAGTGTCTCATGTTCAGCCAGTTTACTACTGTGTGCGCATGTCCAAAGCAAAAGTTACTTTCTCTTTCCTCTTCTTTGTGGTCTCTGGTGAGATAGACATGTAGCCATGAGTTCTTTCTGTGTTTTTACAAGTTTCTTTGTAATTAAAAGGTTAAGTAGTAGAATATATGCTTCGGGTTTTCTTTGTTTATCATGCATCAAAATGAACCATCGATCCGTCCCCTCTGATAGAGTTTTTTACTCTTCTGACATTAACAGAGTAACAGAATAACAGAGTTAGAAGGGACCTTGGAGGTCTTCTAGTCCAACCCCCTGCTCAAGCCAAAAACCGTTCAATGGCATTGAGTAAAGTGACTTATGGCATTTGTCACCTTTACAACTTTGCAGCATCCCCCAGGTCACACAATCGAAATTCAGACGCTGGGCAACTGACTCATATTTATGATAGTTGCCATCTCCCGGGAGTCATCTGATCATCTTTTGTGATCATCTGACAAGTAAAGTCAATGGGGAAGCCAGATTCACTTAACAACCATGTTATTAACTTAACAACTGCAATGATTCACTTAACAACTGTGGTAAGAAAGGTCGTAAAAGGGGGCAAAACTCACTTAGCAAATGTCTCACTTAACAACAGAAATTTTGGGCTCAGTTAGGATCGTAAGTCAAGGACTGCTTCTACTATTTCAGACAAATGGCTGTCGAGTCTCTTCTTAAAAATCTCCAGTGATGGAGCATCCACAACTTCTGGAGACCAGTTGTTCCACTGGTTAATTGTTCTAACTGTCAGGAAATTTGTCCTTAGTTCTAGGTTGCTTCTCTCCTTGACTAGTTTCCATCCATTGCTTCTTATCTTGCCTTCAGGTGCTTTGAGAATAGGTTGTGGCAGCCCCTGAGATATTGGAAGACTGCTATCATGTCCCCCACCCCATCCTTCTCTTCATTAAAGTAGACATACCCAATTCCAGCAACTGCTCATTATATGTTTTAGCCTCCAGTCCTCTAATCATCTTGGTTGCTCTTTTCTGCACTCTTTCCAGAGTCTCAACATGTTTTTTACATTGTGGTGACCAAAACTGGATGAAGTATTCCAAGTGTGGCTTTACCAATGCGTTGTAAAGTGGTATTAGCACTTCACATGATCTTGATTTTCTCCCTCTGTTAATGCAGCCTAGGACTGTGTTGACTTTTTTGGCAGCTGCAGCACACTGGTGTCTCATATTTAAGTGATTGTACACTAGGACTCCAAGATCCCTCTCACAATTTCTACTTTTGAGCCAGGTACCACCAATACTATATCTGTGCATTTGTTTTTTCTTGCCTAAATGTAGAACCTTACTTTTCTCTACATTGAATTTCAATTTATTAGATAGGGTCCAGTGTTCAAGTCTGTCACAATGTTCCTTCGCCAATCTCTTTGTTGAAGAATCATTTTGATTAATTTCTCCCTGAAACTGCACAAAGGCTTTTCTGGAATCAAATTAAGATGAATGCCAGACAACATTCATCTTACCTTTCATGAGTGCTATTTGTGAGGTAGTATCATTAGTGTGAGGACAGATAGTCCTCCACTTGTGACCTGTTGCTTAGTGTCCAAAGTTATGACAAACTTCCTAAAAGGTAATTATCACCTGGTTCCAAAATTCTCCCCCTGTGGTCACATGCCCACCTTTTGGTTGCTTAGCAACAAGTCTGCATTTATGGCTGTTTATAGGATTTCAAGTGACTACAATTTATGATATTTTTGCCCCAAACTGGTATTTACTTTCAGTTTTCAACAAAAATGCCTCATAGGGAACAATGGGTTCACTTAACGGCTACACTAACTCACTTAATAACTGCCACAAGAAATGTTGTGAAATTGACTGACTCACTTTACGACCATCATGACATATGACCATAAAAGGCATGCTCCATCACATTAAGTTGAGGACTAGCTGTATAGACTTCACTACCTATTTATATACAGTAGCTTTCTCAGCCAGTTTGGCAGAGGGTGCAATTCTCTCCTTGATAGATCCTTGATTAGTATATTGTCTTCTGCCTGATTGTTTGTCGGGTGCTGATCCCTGCTTATCTGCAGGTAGACAGTTGGAGGTGATGGGTGCTCATGTTTTCGTTTCCTTCCCACTTGTTTTTATTGTCTCTTTTGAATGGTGTGTAAATGTGGTTCATCCCATGAGTTAAAACAATACTCTAATCAAGGAACCACCAAGGCGGAACCTACTTTGCCACCAAAATTAGCAGGGCACGCTACTATATATAAACAGGCAGCAACCCCCACACTCCCTCGCATTGACAATGCTACCTAGTTATGTAATGTTATGCAACCCTTTATCTTTCCCATTCTGAAAAGGTTCAATAAGAGGAATTATTAATAAGGTCCTTGTTGGAGATCCATGTGACCTTTTTTCACCAATGAATTGTTTAGATCCCTTAGGAAACCAGAGATAGCTAAAGGAAGGATCTTTGCTGATTGCCCTATCCCTGTTCCTCAATAGAATAGAATAGAATAGAATAGAATAGAATAGAATAGAATAGAATAGAATAGAATAGAATAGAATGGACTTGTTTTGGCACTGGCAAGATGATGGCCATCTTAAAGCAAGATGGGACCACTGCCTGCTGCAAAGAGAGATTGAAAATATCTGTGAGAACACAAGCCAGCTCATCTTCGCATTCCCAAAGGACACGTCCAGGGATGTTATCTGGGCCTGCTGCTATCCGAATGTTAACTTTCTGCAGTGTTTTCTGGACAGAGGTGACGTCAAAGCTTAGCACTTGCTCGTCAGGATGGGGCACAGCTTTCCTAGCTGGAGTGCTATTTGATGCCTCAAATCTACCAAAAGATGCATTCAGTTTATTTAGGAAGTCTGTGTCATCCTTACATCTCGATGGAGCCACCTTATAATCTGTAATGGCCAGGATTCCTTGACATTTAATTAAAAGCCTTTGGGCGGCGGGAAAGATGTTCGTCTCTTAGCTGACTCAAATTGTCAGCTTGCCTTGAGGCTGTCATTAGACAGCAAGGTAGAAGAATTGTTCTGCATTAGATAAAAATATGTCTAGATGGATTTGCAAAAGTAATAGAGATTCTTTTTATTTTATAAGTACTCAAGGCAGTGAACATACACAGTACTCCTTCCTTCTCTTATTTTCTCCACAACATCCCTGTAAGGTGGGTTGGGCCAAGAATGACTGGTGTGATTCAGTGTCAGCCTGTGCTCCCAGCAGCTGAGTCTGATGAATCAGAGTAGGAGGAGGAGGGGTTTGGAGAGCCTTTGGTGTCAGAGGGAGGCTCTGATGCACTACAGGACTCTCAGCCTGGCCCCTCCAGTCATGTTCCTCATGAGGCTCAGCTGTGTGAGTACGAGGTGTTAGACTCAGAAGAGTCACAGCTGAATCTGTTCAGAGACTCTAGAAGCAGAAGACAATCCAGCAGAGCAGAGCAGAGCAGAGAAAATCAATGAGGCAACTCAGTGAGAGGAGAAGAAGGCAGTGAGAAGCCACGCCTTGGGACTGATAATAAAAGGGGAAGGTGTGGGCGGGGCTGGTTGCTGAAGGCAACCGTTTGGAGACATTCTAAGGGAATCCTGGTCTGTTCTGGCTACTTCTGTTTAACTCTTGTTTGTTGACTCTTGTTTGATATTTTGATTCATTTATTGAAGGAAATATTCTGTTGCTTTTTTGTTTGAACTGTAAATAAATTTGGGTTTGGTTTTTCCAGCCTATTGACTATAAAAAAGAAAAAGGTGTTGTCCCTGACACACAAACAGGGCGGGTCATAGGCTGGAACAGAACTGGCTCAAAATCACACAGCCAGCTTTCATGCCTAAGAGAGACTAGAATTCCCAGTTTCCTGATGATTGGCCCAAAGTAGCCCAGCCAATTTTCGTGTCTGGGTAATTGTCCTGGTAATTGGCCCAAAAGTAGCTTTCATGCCTGAGGTGGGACTGTCTCCTGGTTTCTAGGCCAGCATCTTAACCATTAGGCCCAACAGGATTATAATTTTAAAGAGGGCAGCACTCCTTGTGACTTGCTCTCCAACAAGAAAGAGCAAGTTGTGAGTCCACAAGAAAAATACATATTGTGTTCCTCAGAACAGGAGTGGTTATGAGAGACAAGCTGCATTCCACATTAACTTGCAATCAAATGCTGTCCTTGAATTCAGATAAAGCAATTAGTCCCTGCAAGAATAAGTTCAGTCGTGTACCAGTGTTCCATTATTTATACCAAAGAATTCAACAAACAGCTTACAAGCTCCATTATGAAATGAACATGATAGAGGAGGCACAAATCTTCTGCACGGTTAACCAGAACTAAGCCCAGTAATCTCAGTTCTGTGTTCTACTAACTCAGAATCACAGTTTCCACTTGTAAAGCACATTTAATTTTGTGTATATCGGAGGTGGTGACCCTTTGAGAGCTGTATGCAATCAAATTTCATTTTAATAATATGCCGATTAGTGTATATTCAAAATGACAATAAAGTTATTATTCTGTTCTGTTCTGTTCTCTTCTCTTCTCTTCTCTTCTAGTCTGTTCTGTTCTGTTCTGTTCTGTTCTGTTCTATTCTATTATTCTATCTTTAGAGAGCTAAAATGAAAATCCTCTGGCTTTTTCTTACCAATTCATTTATCAGCCTGAAGTTGAGCTCCATCAAAAGGAAAAAAAAATCCAGCTTCTCTTTGTTGCATTTTCCTCCTTCTCTTGCCCTCTCTGTACAAATCCATTTTTCAACAACATCAGAAGCTGAAGATCTTGTTATTATTCACCAGCAAGAGCAAAGTGATCCAGAACTGATCTTGCTATCCTGGTAGAGGGGTATACTGGATAAAAACTAGTTGAAAATACTTTGGGCTGTGTGAAGGGCATGATTCACTTTCAGATGAAGTAAAACCCCACTAATGTACACAGAAGCTCTGACAGTGAAGCTAAAGAAGATATAAATATATTTTGGGCGAATAATGCAAAAGGGAACTCAAAGGTGGTTTTTCAAAAGGCAACTGGACTGGTTTTTTTTTCCAGGAGGAGGACGAGGAATTGGTAGGTTCTGGCAAGATAGTAGGGCCTATGGAGGGATTAGTTCTGACAGAATGGTGGGGTGGAAAGATCATATTTCTTTGCAGCAATCTGGCCTTAGCACAGATAAACCCCCAAGTGGCTTCAAGAATTCTAGGGAGAGTGATAAGGATCAGATGACTGCAAAGAAACATCTCCTGTCAGAACTAATCCCTTCATAGTCCCCACCATCCTGCCAGAACCAATGAAGCTTCTTGGATGAGAAGCAAAACTACTACTACTACTACTACTACTACTACTTCTTCTTCTTCTTCTTCTTCTTCTTCTTCTTCTTCTTCTTCTTCTTCT
>JAKJMR010001149.1:337148-353687 GCA_024449315.1 Daboia siamensis
CTTCTTCTTCTTCTTCTTCTTCTTCTTCTTCTTCTTCTTCTTCTTCTCCTTCCACAAGGAAAAAAAAACAGTCCAGTTGCCTTTTTAAAAACCACCTTTGAATCAACTATGACCTGGATAACTAAGCATGTCCACAGGCAATGCAAAGGGAAAGTCTCACCCTCAAAATTTCAAAATACAAAGTTAGACTCCATCACGGTTTCAACTGGGAAACTATTAACATCCTAGAGATCAAGCTGAATCCAAAAACTCAGGAATCCTGGAAGCTTGGCATTCAGATAAAGCCATCATCATCAGACATGTAGAGGTAAACCACATTTACACAGCATTCAGAAAAGACAATAAAAAACAAGCATCAGGACCAGACCAATCTCACTCCCACCCAAATTGGCAGGGCAAACATTACATCTATATCTATATCTATATCTATATCTATATCTATATATCTATATCCATATCTATATCTATATCTATATCTATATCTATATCTATATCTATATCCAGATCTAGATCACAGAGAGAGAGAGAGAGAGAGAGAGAGAGAGACACAAACAGACAGCAAAGCCTACACTTACTGGCACTGATGATGTTACCAAGTCAGGTAGTGAAATGTCTGCAAGAAAACAACCAAGCTCAGAGGGCATCAAGAACTCCACAATTCAACCCTGAGCCACACAACTCTCTTCTGTTGAAAGGCAAAATCTCTAAAGAAGGTGCAGATGCTTGGAAGAGTCAAAAACAAACAACAAGAGGCCAACAGAAGGTAGGAAGGTCCTGTGGTATCACTGATAACACACATCATGATTCTGACACATGAAACTCTTCAAAAGAACTTTGAGGCATTGTTTACTTTAAAGAATCTTTTATTTGAGAAACAAAGTACTGTATTTTCCAGTGTATAAGACGACTGGGCATATAAGACGACCCCCGACTTTTGAGAAGATTTTCAAGATTTTTCGTCTTATACGCCGGAAAATACTTACATGCCAGTTGTCAAGTGTCCGACACAAGCCCAATTCAGACCCGTCTGATGCAGATGGTGCCAAGCCCTGCCGGTTCCCGCCCGACGCCGGACGGCTCTGCCGGTGCCGCCTTGAGAGGGAAGGGTGTGAGGCGCCTGCCACGGCTCCCCGAGGACTCCTTGGCAGCCGGGGAGCGTGCGTGTGTGCAGGACTACCCTGCCAGTTCCCACCCAACGCCGGACGGCTCTGCCGGTGCCACCTTGAGAGGGAAGGGCGTGAGGCATCTGCCATGGCTCCCCGAGGACTCCTTAGCAGCCGGGGAGCGCGCGCGTGCGTAGGACTGCCCTGCCGGCTCCCGCCTGACGCCAACCTGCCCTGCTTCCTCTACAGTGAGAGGGGAGGGCGTGCCTTCCCGGGCTCACTGACTTGCAGCCACGCCGGAGCCAAAAGGGGCTTTTCCTCCCACCCACCCTTTGGAATAAATGCAAGAGCTGCGTTTACACGACGCGCTTTTCCAGGCCAGACTCTGCAAACAGCACGCCAGAAGCCACAACCACCACAGGAACTCCGAGTCCACACCTTTCGGCAGCCTGCATGGCTGAGCGCAATCTGCTTATGCTCAGATGCCACTTGGGCGAGGGGGAGGGGCTTCCTGCCACTCCCGGGATCTGGCATTTGCAAGGGGGAGGGGAAGGGGCTAAGAGGCTCTTGGGGGTGGGAAGGGAGAGTCATGTTGGAGGGGGGACTGGACTAAGGAGGCTTGAAGTTGCTTTGCAAGAACAGGGGCGCTCGATTGATTTATGTACTATTTTCCGGCTTATAAGGCGACTGGGCGTATAAGACGACCCCCCAACTTTTGAAAAGATTTTCATGGGTTAAAAAGTCATCTTATACGCCAGAAAATATGGTATCACACTACATAGTCAAAAGCAAAAGCTTAATTCCCCTCCCCTGGGCACAAAGTAGCAAAGCACAATTCCCTCCTCTAATTAACAGTCATAAATCACATTCCCCAGTTAGCTTAAAGCATGGGCTTTCTCCCCAGCTCTCCAGCCCACCAAATCTTTATCAACTCTGGGCGCACTAACCTTGGATTCCCAGGGCTGAGTTATTATTGTTATGACTAGCTGGACTTTCATCCACATCCCCCCTCCCAGCATCAACTAGCTCTAAAAATGAAAGAGAAAAGATGGCTACCTTTCCATCTGTTGTCAAAGCAAGAACATCCAATGTTAGCAGCGTTGACAACACAAGCTTGAAGATACAAGAACACCAGGAAGAAATAAGTAAGGTCGATAATATGAATGAAGATAAATACATGTGTCCCAGGAACTTCTCAGTCTTTAGGATGTGTGCACTGGGATGTTCTATGTATGGAATTTGTGTGGTGTGTTGCTTTTGGTTGTTGATTGGGGTCATGCTCCAGCATGAGTCTGAAAGCTTGGAAGAACAAACCTGGTCCCAGTGACTGACTCAGATTGGATTCTGCAAGGTCGATAATCTTGGTAGTATCATGATGTCCATCAGATTAGGAACAGGTAGAAATGATTGAATAACAACAAAAAATGTTGTCATCACTTACCCTAAAAAGTCTTGAAGGTCCTGCCGCCAACATTCTTTCTTCATGATGTCCCCAAAGATCTAAACTTCCAAATGTATTATTTAACATTACAGAAATTGATGCAAGCAAGCCAGGACATCATCGGGGAGAAAATATCTGGTCAATAATTCTTGCCTCTAGGTTTCTGAATTGGGAACATTTCTTCTCATTCTACTTGTTTTCTTTTTTCTTTCACTCCTAGGGACACTAAACATTTTCTCTATCATTTCTTGGAAAATACTGTACCTGTGGAAATCCTTCATTCCATAATGAAAGCTTCTCTCTGGACATTGTATGATGCCGTCTGCAAACCAATTTGATCAGAACTCCTTTTCCTATTTCAGGAAACATTGCTAACCACTTTGTTTTGTGTGGATTTTTTTTTCCCCCTTTCTATCACCAAACTGCTATTAGCTGAAGCCTTGGATTTTTGCCTGTTGTCTAGCAGTTTGAAGGGACGCGGTGGCTCAATGGGTTAGGACACTGAGCTTGTCGATCAGAAGGTAGGCAGTTTGGCGAGTCGAATCCCGAGTACCGCGTAGCAAAGTGAGCACCTGTTACTCATCCCAGCTTCTGCCAACCTAGCACTTCGAAAGCACGTAAAAATGCAAGTAGAAAAATAGGGACCACTACGGTGGGAAGGTAACAGCGTTCCATGCGCCTTTGGCATCTAGTCATGCCAGCCACATGACCACGGAGACATCCTCGGACAAGCGCTGGCTCTTCGGCTTTGAAACGGAGATGAGCACCCACCCCTAGAGTTGGAAACGACTAGCACGCATGTGCGGGGGAACCTTTACCTTTACCTAGCAGTTTGGAAGTGGCAAATGTCTATTAAAATCATACCCAGTTCCTGCAACCGTTCTTCATATGTTTTAGCCTTCAGTTCCCTAATCATCTTTGTTGCTCTTCTCTACACTCTTTCTAGAGTCTCAATATCTTTTTTATATCGTGGTGATCAAAACTGGATGCAATATTCCAAGTGTGGACTTACCAAGGCGTTATAAAGTGGTATTAATACTCAGTTATATGATAACGTTTTTCAAAATGTTGTTTAGCAAATCAAGAGACTTTATTGACAATTTCCATGCAAATAAAGCATGATTGCTTGGAGATTTTGTGAATAACAATTTATTATGTATTTATAGACCAGTGTTTTTCAGACTTGGCTACTTTAAGATATGTCAGCTTGAACTCCCAAAATTCCTCAGGCAGCAATTTCAACCACAGTAAGAGGGATGGACTTCTACTCCCATAATTCCACAGTCAGCAATGCTGGCTGAGAAATTTTGGAAGTTGAAGTCCACACAGCTTAAAGTGGCTAAGGTTGAGAAAACCTGGTTTATATCCAATTCAGATATGCAATTCAGCCCAAGTGAAGAGCAATCTAGGAATAAATATTTCAAGTATTCAAAGAAACTCTAACTTAATTCATTGTAAAGGAGGATGAGAAATTCCACTAACAGTTTTCAAAATCCTGAGTGTTTGTTCACAGTCACCCAGGCCTTAAACTCTTGCCCTTTGGATTACTGCAATGTGCTCTGCATGGGGCTGCCCTTGAAGACCATCCAGAAGCAACAATTGGTCCAGAATGCATAGCACACACAGTTACAAGTATCGTGCAGTTCACCCATGTCTGTCAAGATTGATGACAGGCCCAAGGACGACATATGGAGTTGAGTAAATTCTTCATTATTGTTCAACTACAGACAGACTCTTACCAGAGTAAAGCAACTAACTCCATAACTATAAGTATAAGTACTCTGTGAACTGCCAGGAAAGGCCCATCTTAACCCTCTCCCTGCCTACCAGACATCCCACTGCCTCTTTGCCCTCTGGGAAAGAGTCCCACCCCCTACTTGGACTCCTCAGGGTGTCACCGGTCAAAGAATGTCGACTGGTTGCCCCCAGGGGGAGGGCGTTCTCTGTGGGCATGCCGGATTTATGGAACCATCTCCCGGTTGAGCTCCGGACGGCGCCCAACCTTCACTCCTTCCGGCACGATCTAAAGACTTATTTGTTCGAACAAGCCGACCTGGCCTGATGGGTGATGGGTTTGGGTTTTATTACTGTTTAATGTATTTTAACTTATTGTTATAGTTATTGGGCATCTTGTTTAATCTCTTTTAATTTTTGTATTCTTGTCTTTTAACATGTATTGCCCTGTTCACCGCCCTGAGTCCTTCGGGAGAAGGGCGGTATACAAATAAAATTATTATTATTATTATTATTATTATTATTATTATTATTATTATTATTATTATTATTATTATTATTATTATTTTTATTATTATTATTATTATTATTATTATTATTATTATTATTATTATACATTCCACTACCCCAGGGGTCTGCACACTTGGCAACTTTAAGACTTGTGGACTTCAACTCCCAGAATTCCTCAACATGCCTAGCTGAGGAATTCTGGGAGTTGAAGTCCACAAGTCTTATAAAGTTACCAGGTCTGGAGGACCCCTGCACTACACTATCAGAATATTCAGACGATAGATGCTCTTGCTGCAACTTGCATCTTTCCCTGTCTTTTGCACTGGAAAGTGTGCATTGAACCCCACAACTCAGGTACATCCAGAATATATTCAGAATTTTAAAAGTGAAATTTAGGAGGATGGGTGGTCTCCGATTATTTTTTTAATGCTCAAGAATTGTGGGGTGCTCTCAAAAAGATCCCCTTCCAATTTCATTATGGCTAACTTTTTGAAATGGGATTAAATGAAAAGGGAGACATCAGCAGCTGGCCACTAAGTGGTGCTACAGGCAATCTTCAGTCACATCTATGCTTCTCACAGATAATACTGAAGAGAAGCAAAAGTGACATTCCGAGAGAGGAGTATGAAGTAGTATCACTGGAAATATACCGGCTGCTGCAAGAGATCAAATGCAGTCTCACATCTGAATGGCTTTGTCATAAACTTAGTTCCAACCTGGCTAATTCGTGTAGGCACATCACCTGGAACATGACATCTTTAATTTCAAGCTGGGCAATATTTATTTACTTATATTTATCTGTCTGGTCCTGAGTTGTACTGTACAAAATATGTGTCCTCTGCCAACCTGGGTGTCAATGCTGCTAACATCTGATGTTGTTGCTTTGACAACAGATGGAAATGCAGCCATTTTTCTCTATTGCTTTTAGAGTTAGTTGATGATGGGAGGGGGGAAGTGGATGAGAGTCCAGCTAGTCATAACAATAATAACTCAGCCATGGGAACCCAAGGTCATTGGGCCCAGAGTTGATAAGAGTTTTGGCAGCTAGAGAGCTGGGGAGAAAGCCCACGCTTCAAGCTAATTGGGGGGGGTGATTTATGACTGTTAATTGGAGGAGGGAATTGTGCTTTGCTACTTTGTGCCCAGGGGAGGGGAATTTACTTTTTGCTTTCAACTATGTAGTGCTGATACTTTGTTTCTTGAATAAAAGATTCTTTAAAGTAAACAATGCCTCAAAGTTCTTTTGAAGAGTTTCATCTGTCAGAACCATGAGATTGGGCTGCTCAACAAAGCTAAACAAGGTTAGCTTTGATTAGTAATTAGATCAAGAGAATTAGGTATGTATAGTCTTATGAACAGAAGGACCAGGGTCCTAGGGATGATACCATAGCAGTCTTCCAGTACTTGAGAGGCTGTCACAGAGAAGAAGCGATGATCTACTCTTCAAAGCAGAGGTCCCCACCTGTGGGCCACAGCCCACTATCAGGCCATGCCCAACTGGCCACCTGGCTGTGCAAGTGGCTGGCCAGTGCATGCAAGTATATGGATGCACTCCCCCCCCCCTCGCACTAGTGCCACTGGCACTACGGAAATGGGGCACCCCCTGTCAAAAATGGTGCACCTCATGGTGAAAAGGGGTGGTGCTAGCACCCGCATGGCAAAAACAGGGCGATGCAAGCGAGTATCACACAGGGGCTAGCACCACCCCATTTGCACCATCCCCATTTGTGCGTGTGCACATGCATAAAATGTTTTCCCCTTCCTTTCCCTCCGGTCCACCAACCGAGAAAGGTTGGAGACTTCTGCTCCAAAGTATCTAGAATAGAACACAGCTGGAAGGGACCTTGGAGGTCCTCTAGTCCAGACCCCCGCTCAAGCAGGAGAACCTATACCATCTCAGACAAGTGATTGTCTAGCCTCTTCTTAAAGATCTCTAGTGATGAAGTGCTCACGATTTCTTATGGCAAGCTGTTCCACTGGTTAATTGTCCTCAATGTCAGGAAGTTTCTCTTTAATTCTAGGTTACTTCTCTCTTTGATCAGTTTCCAACCATTGTTTCTTGTCCTGCCCTCTGGTGCTTTGGTGAATAATGTGGCAGCCCCTTAGGGTTAAGGCTAGGACAAGATGTAATGGGTGGAAGATCATTAAAGAGAGATCCAACCTAGAAATAAGGAAAAACCTCCTAACAGTGAGAACAATTAACCAGTGGGTTGCCTCCAGAAGTTGTGGGTGCTGCATCACGGGAGGTTTTTAAGAAGATATTCCACAGCCATTTCTGTGGAATGGTGTAGGGTCTCCGGCTTGAGCAGGGTGTTAAACTAGAAGACCTCTAAGGTCCCTTCCAACTCTGTTAATCTATGTTCTGGTATTTGGATAGCTGATTATTTGGAAAGTCTAAGGCTGTTGTACAGACTGGGAGGACAACAGCAAAAATCCCAGAAGAAGACAATGGCAAATCACTTCTGTATCATCCCATGAAAACCATATCAACACGTCCAGGAGGTTACAAGGAATTAAGCTTAACCCAAGGACATTTGGCTTTATTCTTAACTGGTACCACTATCTAGCTGGTCTCTTCTGGGCTCAAAAGCTCAGCTGACTGGAGCTTGGTTCGAACTTGGAGGAGAGACCATCAGCGAATCCCAGGGCTGAAGTCCAGGCTGGAAAGTTGAAAAAGATATATTGGAGGAAGGTAATCCAGTTCCATATTGTTTCCTAGAAAAGAGCAGCATGGTGGCCTAGTGGTAAAGGCGTTGGCCTCCCATTGGGAAGGTTGAGAGTTCAATCCTTAGTAGCAGCAGATATTTCTCACCTAGGTCGTAAAGAAAAAAAAAATCTGCTGCGAACTCTGCAAGGCATAGGGAAGGGCATCCAGCCAGTAAACACTCCGCTCCATCCAGTCGCCCCAACTATACCCTGAATTAAGGGATTAAGGATCGCAAAAAAGGAATGGGTTGTCTCCTAGAAAGCTTCATGGATATGGACGTGTCCATGAAATTATGAAGAGGTTATTTTTCTTTAGCCCTACCAAGAAGTTGTAAATGTGTTTTAAACTTGCAGCTTTGCCCTATTAGGGAGAAAAGCTGTCATTCCGTATGAGTAGATTTGTATTATTATATCGGAATCTAAATGACATTGAGACACTTTAGGATCCTTAATCCAGAGGTACCAAGTCTGAAGCCACAATCCCTTGCCCTACTCCAAAACATGGGAATGCAATGCCTGATCACCTGCATTTTTTTTTCTTAATATGAGAGAAGAGAATGATTAAATCCTTCTGGGGTAATCATATTAACTGTATCCATTTAATAGAATTAAAACTGTAATTACAGTTTTACTACGAGTATGTACATGAGATATCTCGTGTTGTTTAATTTGTGGGGTATTGTCTACTGCTACTCTGGGCATTCCTAATCTTTTTTGTTCCATTTTTTTTATTGTTCATGACTTTTATTGGATAAGCTGCCTGGTTTTGTTTGCTGTTGGGCATCTTCTAAATCTAAATTAATTAATTGAAATATTTTTCCTTCCTTAATTGTCAGCGTGCTGCTCAAGAGCCAAATGTAGCCTCCAGTCTGAAAGCTGCTGAAAGAATGCTCCATACAGCAGCCAAATTAAAGAAGGCTTGGGAATTTATTCACAGTGGGAGGAAATGTAGAGGTTCCTATCAGGACAAATGGAATATTTCAAGATCTCCAACTGTTTAGGAACCAGGCAAGAGTTTTTGGATTCGTTTAGCCAAGCAGTTCTTTACATTGGTTCAAAAGGGGACATCAATCTAACAACTTGAATTTGTGTTTCCACAGTTAGGGGCATGCAAACATGCCAATCATCTTGGATATTTTCTTAACTTTTTTGAACACCCTTTGGTCTGTCATCAAGAGGAGGACCTCACAGCACGTTCCAGATCAGATAAAAGTTTTCCTTCAGGTTTTCTGGCCAACCAAACACTACAGAGCAATGTTTTCTCGACCTTGGTGGCTTCCTCAGCCCAAGACGCTAGTCCTTGACTTAAAAACATTTGTTTACTGACCGTTGGAAGTTACCATGGCACTGGGAAAAGTGACATGAGTGTTTTTTTACACTTAACTGCCGAAGCATCCCCACGGTAACGTGATCAAATTTTGGACGTTTGGCAAGTGGCATATTATAATAATAATTGTTATGTATTACTGTTATGTATTAACGTTATGTATTAACGATACGATTGGTTATGCATTAAGTGTTAAATACGTGAGGTAAACCAGCAGCTTTTGACAGCTGTCAAAAGCTGCCGAGGACTAATGCGCAAGCGCGACGGTTTGACAGCTCGCAGCTGTCAAAGCGCTTATTAACAGCGCAGGCGCGGCTAACAGTGACAGCTCCAGCTGTCAAAACCAGCCGCTGCCAATTGGCCATCGCCGACCGCGGGAAACTGGCGCAGTTCGGATTGGCTAACCAGCGTGCCAGCTGGGGTATAAAAGCAGGCGCTGGAAGTCTGTCAGGCGCCCGGTTCCTCACCATTAAAGATTGTTAAACTTGAGCCAGATGTCTCGCGTGATCCTTATGGAAGTCACTTCACTGGCGACGAGGATGGGATTCACTGCTTCGCAAAGCTGAAGTCACTAGCCGGGGAAAGAGAATCTCTTCCGCGGCTCACAGCTAGTCACAGCTGAAGTCACTGAGCGGGAAGTTCAACTTCCTCAAAAACGCTCGTGAAGCAGTACCCAGAACTGGGACAGCATGGCCAACCTCAGGCATATCCGCAAGTTTGACATTCGTCATCCAGAATGTTGGGAGTCGCACTGGGGCCAGGTTGAGGGGTTCCTGCTAGTCAACAAAATCACGGACAATCGGTCCAAGGCAGCGGCACTCCTCTGCCTCAGCGGACCGGCCGTGTATGATGTGGCCGTCGGACTTTTCAGCCCGGGACCCATCGCCTCAGTATCATATGCGGAACTCATGGAAGGGCTGTAAGCATTTCATGCCGACTAAATCTGAACTCTTCTGGCCCGTGAACTTCGCACGACGGTGCCAACTCCCAGAGGAATCAGCCACAGATTTCATAGGGGGGGTCCGGCACGCCGCTCGGAGATGCCGATTCCCGGATTTGGAGGACCGCATCCGCGACCAGATAGTCATCGGGCTTAAGGACGAGCGACTGCAAAAGAAGCTGATTGCGAAGCCCACCGTGAGTTTGGCCGAGGTATCCATGGAAATCATGGCTTACGAGGATAGCCACTGTGAAACAACCAGATGACCAGGGAACGGACCATTCGGGTCCGTACACCAGGATGACCTAGCCCCCAGCAACTTCGGGGACAACGACATTCTGACCAATGTGGATGCCGTCCAACGGAGGTTCGAAAAACTCCAGACCCACCGCGACGGCCGCGGGGGCTTGCCGAGCAACAAAACCTCCAACAAAAAGCCTAATTACCAAAGGGGCAATCCCCAAGAAAACCATCTTTTTTACATCGTGGTGACCAAAACTAGATGCAGTATTCCAACTGTGGCCTTACCAAGGCATTGTAAACTGGTATTAATACTTCACGTGATCTTAATTCTATCCCTCTGTTAATGCAACCTAGGACTGTGTTGGCTTTTTTGGCAGCTGCAGCACACTGCTGGCTCATATTGAAGTGGTTGCCCACTAGGGCTCCAAGATCCCTCTCACAGTTACTACTATTGAGCAAGGTCCACCTATACTATACCTGTGCATATGGTTTTTCTTGCCTAAATGTAGAGCCAATGTATTTATGTATTTATGATGGTTGTAGTGTCATGTGATCATCTTTGGCAACCTTCTGTCAAACAACGCAGCCAGATTCACTTAACAAGCATGATGCTCATGGAATAACTGCAGAGACTCACATTACAACTGTAGCAAGAAAGGTCGCAAAAGGGTGCAAAACTCATTTAACGCCTGAAATTTTGGGCTCAAAATGTCTGTCGGTCATAAGTCGGGGAGTAGCTGTATGCTGGTTGGGGAATTCTGGGAGTTGAAGTCCACACATCTTTACGCTGCCAAGGTTGAGAAGCACCGTTTTAATCTGTCTGGAAGCTTCACTAACAGCATCTGTGAAATGTGTCTTGAGAAAAACCCTTTGTGTTACAAAATTCAAGGTATTTTTATCTTGCTCCTAATAGCTACTAATACCTTGCTAGAAGTGCCCAAGGAGGCTTCTGCATATTTACAATGGGTGCAGTGGGCAAAATGTTCCCGTTAGCTGCTGGAAGTATCATAAGGTAAAGGTTCCCCCGCACATGCATGCTAGTCGTTTCCAACTCTAGGGGCAGGTGCTCATCTCTGTTTCAAAGCCAAAGAGCCAGCGCTTGTCCGAGGACGTCTCCGTGGTCATGTGGCCGACATGACTAGATGCCAAAGGCACACGGAATGCTGTTGCCTTCCCACCGTAGTGGTCCCTATTTTTCTACTTGCATTTTTACGTGCTTTCGAACTGCTAGGTTAGCAGAAGCTGGGATGAGTAACAGGCCTCACTCTGCTATGCGGCACTTGGGATTCGACCCGCCAAACTGCTGATCTTCTGATCGACAAGCTCAGCATCCTAACCCACTGAGCCACCTCATCCCTCCGAAGTATCATAGGAGATCCCAAAGGTGCTTTTTTCAGGAGGCAACTGGACTTTCCTGTTTTTCAAAGAAGACATTTCGCTTCTCCTCCAAGAAGCTTCTTCAGCTTCTGATTGGATGTTGGGGAAGGGAAGCTGAAGTCAGAGCTGAATAAGGTTCTTGGAGGAGAAGCGAAACATCCTCTTTGAAAAACAAAGTCCATGTGATAACAGCGGCAAGAATCATATTCGCACAATATTGGAAAAATGAAGATATACCACCAGAGGAAGAAATACTAGAATGTGCGGAAAAGGACAGACTTACTATGAGGTTGAAAGAAAAAAAAGAAACAGAATATTTTCAAACTTAGGACTTACTTTATCAATGGCTGGAGAAAAGAATAAAGGATTAGGAGTTAAATCTGTATTAGTGAATGATAAACTCAGAAAACATGTTTGTTGAATAAATACTACGGAATTGTATGAAAAAAATAATAAAAACTTTACCAAAAAAAAAGAAAGTAAAAGAAAGTCCATGACCTGGATCAGGGCTTTTCAACCAGTGGTACGGGTACCACCTGTGGTACATTGGCACCTGGCAGGTGGTACGCGACCATCCTAGAAAAGTGGTAGTGGGGGAGGGGAATGAGCTGTACTGGTGGCAGCACTGCACAAGCCTGAGCGAGACGGCTGGAGCTGCAGGGCTATCAGGGCTCAGCAGAAGCGCCAGGATCAGTGCTTCTTCGGGGCTGTCAGGGCTCAATGGAAGCATAGGATCAGCGCCAGGCTCCAGCTGGAGCTTGGCACTGATCCTGGCACATCTGCTGAGCCCAGAAGAAGTGCTGATCAGCTGGAATGTTGCAGCATCTCCAGGGTCTTGTGATTTACATTCAGATGCTTGGCAAATGATTCATATTTATGACGGTCACAGTGTCCCAGGGTCATGTGAAGTGACCAAAACCTGCTGCAACCACCCACTGGGGGGGGGGGAAATAAAAACCAAACACACCCTCACCCCATCCCCGCTGCCAATCTTCAACAGAAATGCTCACAACAATGAAAACCTCGGACAGGAGGAAGAGCGCTGCCGGGCAGGCAGGCAGGTGTCCTGCTCGGCTGTGTCTTGGGGGGCACTTTTTTTAGTGCCATTGTAACTTCGAACAGTCACCAAGCGAACTGTTGTAAGTTGAGGACTACCTGAACTTCATCACTCCCCCCCCCTTTTTTTTTTTTGGTCATCAAGTTTTTGACACCTTGCTAGGCAACTGGTGGTACTCGGATGTTGCCATATCCTAAAAGTGGTACAATGGGTGAAAAGGTTGACTGAGAATCTCCATAAACATATCATAGGAGAGCATCAGAACAATGCTAAGCAAATCAGTGTGACTACTTAGAACATAGAATAATAGGGTGGGAGGGGACCTTGAAGGTCTTCTAGACCAAATCCCTCCCCTTGGCAGGAGATCCTATATATACTATTCTGGAATTTCTTTGGGCTTGATGCGATGGATACAGATGACCATGGGAAGAATACCAGAACAGCAGCACAGAATAACAGAGTGGGAGAGGAACCCCGGGAGGTCCTCCAGTCGAACCCCCTTGCCTTACTTCACCTTCTTCCTTGTGACTGGGAGCTTCACGCTGCTTTGCAAAACCTCCGGCAGGCTTGATTTGAAGCATTGTTGAACCCAGCATCTGTTCAGCCCTACGAGGCCTGCTTTTTCCCATGAATTGCTAGAGGTTTTTTAGGAATGATTAAAGCGCCCACTGAAAGACTTATGAGCAACTGCCCCGTTTCTATTCCTATATTGCACTTGCTACAGATACGTGTCGGGTTTTACGAGGGCATGCGTGATTAAGCGCATAAATCAATGGGGTAAATCATGAGATTGCCCTACCCTGCAATTTCTTGAATTTTTGCACAGGTCCCTTAGTGCACAGACCGTAGGGAAACAAGAAGCAGTAACAAGGAGAACTTATACATAGTCGAGAATGCAATTACAAGATTGCTGGTTTATGTGATGTTCATGGGGCATCCATCAGGAAGTAAGGCAGTTTGTTTAGTCAGTTTCAAACTCAAGGCTAGTGCAGTAGCTCTATACCAGCACTAAGGAGAGGAGAACAAATTGGGGATATATTAACAATTGTGTAGCTATAGATCAGCGGAAAGGAACACATGCTTAAGAAGTACTTTGAGAATTTGCTTCCTGCTTGTGGACGGTCTTCCAAGGAAAATTAAGTCTCTGCCAGGAGTTACAGATAGTCCCTGACTTACAATCATTTGAACTTTGTTGTTGTTAGTTGCAAAGTTGTGTCCGACCCATCGCGACCCCGTGGACAATGTTCCTCCAGGCCTTCCTGTCCTCTACCATCTTCTGGAGTCCATTTAGGCTCACGCCTACTGCTTCAGTGACTCCATCCAGCCACCTCATTCTCTTTCGTCCCCTTCTTCTATTGCCCTCCATCTTTCCCAGCATTCAGCTCTTCTCCAGTGAGTCCTTCCTTCTCATTAGGTGGCCAAAGTATTTGAGTTTCAACTTCAGGATCTGGCCTTCTAAAGAGCAGTCAAGGTTGATCTCCTCTAGGACTGACCGGTTTGATCGCCTTGCAGTCCAAAGGACTCGCAGGAGTCTTCTCCAGCACCAGAGTTCAAAGGCCTCAATTCTTTGGCGCTCAGCCTTTCTTATGGTCCAGCTTTCACTGCCATACATTGCAACTGGGAAGACCATGGCCTTGACTAGACACACTTTTGTTGACAGGGTGATGTCTCTGCTTTTTAGTGTGCTCATTTGAACTTACAACTGAAAAAGTGACTTATGACCATTTTTCACACTTAGGACAGTGGCAGCATGTCCATGATCACATGATCAAAATTTGGACACTTTGCAGCTGACTGATATTTACGACGGTTGCAATGTCCCAGAGAAGCCAGCCAGATTTCACTTAACAATGGTGTTACTAACTTAAGAGCAACAACCGTGGCAAGAGAAGTCGCAAAATGGGGCAAAAGTCATTTAACAACTGTCTTGCTTAACAACACAAATTTTGGGCTCATTCTGGCTGTACGTCAAGGACTATGATACCTTAAGGCTGCAGAATGCCTCACTATTGCCCTTCAAAGGGAATAAAAGTACAGTTTCCCTCAGAGGGATAAAGTGTCCTAGATTGTAGCACATTTCAGCAACCCCAAAGTAAATTTCATTGACATACAGTAGGATTTTTCCCTTAGCTTTCAAACAAATCTCAAATCAGATTACAACTTCCAGGTGATATTTTCCTAAGATTCTAAGTCAAGCTAACATTTGGCTTCTTTAAGCTCCAGATGTCCCAGGCTTGTTCATAAGCTCCAAATACACAAAAGGTAAAAAGGCAAGCGGAGAACATTTATCACTAACATTAGAAATGAATCACACTAATTAATTAAGGAAGTAAAAGTTACAGAGTTAACATCTGCTGGAGAATAATGTAAGTTTCATCATTGGAAAACTTCTGTTCTTTCTGGCAAACGTTCAAGAATCTGATGCCTCCTTTTCCAAGTAGCTAATTTTATGAAAAGGTGTCATGGTATCAGAGTCCTTGCAATTTTTATTTTTTATTTAAGGGTTCTTGTTGTTGTTTGGTTGGTTGTTGTTGTTGTTTTTTGCTACTATAGACCATCATGGTTTTCTTCCTACAATGTCAATTCTGGTCTTTATGTGTGTGTGTGTGTGTGTGTGTGTGTGTGTGTGTGTGTGTGTGCGTGTGCGTGTATTTCCCACTTTTTATTATTTTTACAAATAACAAAAGGTGGCAAACGTATCTAACACACCTCCCTCCTTCTATTTTCTCCACAACAACAACCCTGTGAGGTGGATTGGGCTGAGAAAGAGTGACTAGCCCAAGGTCATCCAGCTGGCTTTCATGGCTAAGGCTGGACTAGAACTTCCAGTCTCTTGGCAATTGACCCAAAGTCACCCAGCTGGCTTTCATGGCTAAGGCAGGACTAGAACTTCCAGTCTCCTGGCAATTGACCCAAAGTCACCCAGCTGGCTTTCATGGCTAAGGCGAGACTAGAACTTCCAATCTCCTGGTAATTGAGCCAAAATCACCCAGTTGGCTTTCCGGCTAAGACAGGACTAGAACTTCCAGTCTCCTGGCAATGGGCTCCAAATCATCCAGCTGACTTTCCTGCCTAAGGCGAATCTAAAATTCATAGTCTCCTGTTTTCTAGCTTCATGCCTTCACAAGACCAGACGGGTGTTTTTCTCTTCTTTCTGAATCATATATTTTTCCCCACTTACCCTTTTTATCTTCCATCATCAAAAGAAATTTTCTGGTTATTGTGCTATCCACCCGTCTTAGGGTAGTGAGGCCCTTCCATCTGGAGATCTAATGGCAAGTCAGTCAAATTGCCCCCTTGCACTGACGCTGTACTTGAATCCCTGAATCAATTCAGCACATCAACCCTGAGCCTGTCAAGCTGATTTAGTGACTCGATAGATTGTGACCATCCTTAAATCAACGTGTGGAATTAAAACCGACAATGGAAATAGAACCGCACGTGATTTGCACTCCTCCTGCACTGCGGGGAAGTGAGAGTGTAAAAGAGAGAGTTGAAGAAATGTGAAACGGACGTCCTTTGTTGTGCAGGAGGGGAAACGCAGGCTTCATCAAATGTTGTTGAGCCACAACTCACAAGGACTCAGACCAGTATGACTGATACAAAGGTATCATTCAGGGGACAGCATACAAGGGAGGACCGGAATGATGTGCTCATGCTATGTGTCAGCCTTGTGAAGCCATCTGGCAAACACACCCAGAAATACTGCAGGTGGTCCTCAACGTACGGCAGCGACGGGGATCAGAATCTCCATGGCTAAGCAAAGCAGTTGTTAAGTGAGTAGCACCTGATTTTAGGACCTTTTTTTGCCGCAGTTGTTCAGCCAATCACTGCAGTGTTAAGGGAATCCCACGGTTGTTAAATAAATCCAGCTTCCCCATTGACTTTGCTTGTTGGGAAGGTGGCAAATGACTCTGGGACGCTGCAGTCATCATATGTACCTGTTGGTTGCCAAGCCCCCAAATTTTGATCATGGGGATGCTATGATGGTCATAAGTACGAGGACCAGTCATATGTCGCTTTTTTCAGTGCTGTTGTAACTTCAAAACATTGCATAATAATAATAATAATAATAATAATAATAATAATAATAATAATAAT
>JAKJMR010001149.1:353854-368742 GCA_024449315.1 Daboia siamensis
AAGAAGAAGAAGAAGAAGAAGAAGAAGAAGAAGAAGAAGAAGAAGAAAAAATAGTTCTGCTCAGGCAGAAAACCCGATACCATTTCAGACAAATGGCTGTCCAGTCTCTTCTTCAAAAATTCCATTGTTGGAGCATTCACCACTTCTGGAGGCAGGTTGTTCCACTCGTTAATTGTTACGGGTCAACCTATTTTCCAAAGAACCAGAAGGCAGGGCAAGAAACAACGGATGGAAACTAATCAAGCAGAGAACTGACCTAGAACTAAAGAGAAACTTCCCAACCGTGAGAATAATAAACCAGTGGAACAGCTTGCCACCAGACATTGTGGGTGCTCCATCACCGGATGTTTTTAAGAGGAGACCCGACAGCCATTTGTCTGAAATGGTATAGGGTCACCTGCAGGAGCCAGGGGGTTGAGCTAGAAGACCCCTTTCCAACTTTATTATTCTGTGATAATGATGATGATTTAATTTATGGTCAAAGACCAGAAATTCTTTATTGATGATATACTCTAAGGGAGTCAAGCCATTCTCAAAGTGCCTGAAGGCAGGACAAGAAGCACCGGAGGGAAACTTAATAAAAGAGAGAAGCAACCTAGAACTAAGGAGAAACTTCCTGACAGTGGGAACAATTAATCAGTGGAACAACCTGCCTCCAGAAGCGGTGAATGCTCCAACACTGGAGGTTTTTAAGAAGAGACTGGACAGCCATTTGCCTGAAATGGTATAAGGTTTCCTGCCTGAGCAGGGGGTTGGACTAGATGACCTCTAAGGTCCCTTCCAACTTGTTTTTTTTTTTAATTGTTGTATGGATACAGTTAAGAAGGGGAGAAAATTAAAAAAACAACTTCTGCCCTACAGTCCTTGATGAAAACTTGGCTGACCCCTCTTTTTTTTCTCGGTCCTTTCTCATAAACCCAGAGACAAAGACATTCTTTTTACAGTTCTCAATGTAAACATCCAACCACTTGATAGAAAGGTTCATCATACACATTATATACAAATATAATTTATACTTTTCCCCCAACGAACCATTTTAGAAGCGTGCATAGTACTGGGGGTCACATAGAACAGCATAAATGGCATTCTGTCTTTGTTAGTTAAACACTATCCCCTTTTGTCTCTTTTAATCGATTTTTTTTTTGGAAGTTCCACGTTACAAAAACCCGTATCTGTATGCCTTTGCAGTATTCTCTAATTTATGGGGGGGGGGAGCGGCTTCCGTGCAGATTTTAATGTACACTTCCCAGGCATGGCTTTTGAAATGGAAATGCTCCTGATAGTGTTTTTGATTGATCTCTTCAATGCAGGCTTTTTAAAGAGATGTTTGCTTGCTAGTTTTAGTGCGTGTATCCGTGTGTGGCTTTCTGATATTGAATAATTGGAAGTTGGATGGGACCTTGGAGGTCATCTAGTCAAACAGCCTGTTCAAGCAGGAGAATGAACCTATACCATTTCAAACAAATGGCTGTCTATTCTCTTCTTAAAAGCCTCCAGTGACGGAGCACCCCCAACCTCTGAAGGCAATGTGTTCCACTGGTTAGTTGTTCTCACCGTTAGGAAAAAGGCAACGAAGGAGAGAAGAGATCTAGAGCTAAGGAGAAATTTCCTAACAAAGAAAGCAACTGACCAATGGAACAGCTTGCCTTCAGAGGTTGTGGGTGCTTCATCACTGGAGACTTTCAAAAACAGACTGGACCATCATTTCTCTGAAATGATATAGAGTCTCCTGCTCAGAGGTCCCTTCCAACTCTATTATTATTTTATGTTCTGTGTTCTAATTTTTTCCTTAGAAAAAATTGCTTCTCGGATTAGTTTCCATCCATTGTTTCTTCTGGTGCTTTGGAAATTAGGTTGACCCCCCTCATCTTTGTGGCAGCCCCTGAGATGTTGGAAGACTGCTATCATGTCTCCTCTAGCCCTTCTTGTCATTAAACTAGACATAGCCAATTCCTGCAACCAGTCTTCATATGTTTTATCCTCCACCCCCCCCTAATCACCTTTGTTGCTCTTCTCTCCATTCTTTCCAGAGTCTCGACATCTTTTTTCTGATATGGTGACCAAACTGGATGCAATATTCCAAGTGTGGTTTTACTGAAGCTTTGCAAATTGGTACTAATACTTCACGTGATCTTGATTCTATCCCTCTGTAATATATTTGCATGTTGTTTGTTTGAATATACAAGAAACACATCACCATCCCTCCATACATGAACCTTCCATTTTGTGGACTCCTAATCAACAGATTTTGAGGCAACAAAAACAAAAATGAAAAACAAAACAGGCTTTTGAGTAATGGAGAAAACCTGCTGGTTTCAAAGTGAATTGATATGATTTAACCTCATTGTCATCCACTGATGTTGTTATGTAAATGATATCAATGATATTTATTTGGCTTTAAGAGACCTTTGATTTTAACCAACGTCCTGTCTGTTGCCAAGAAAACTTCACAGACATATCCAAGGAGTCATAAAGAAGGAGATGATGACTAACCCCATAGAAACAGACACACAAAAAAGTCAAAAATCTAGAACATATAGAATAATAGAGCTGGAAGGGACCTTGGAGATCTTCTAGTCCAGACATGTCAAACACAAGGCCCAGGAGCCAGATCCGGCCCGCAAAGTGGTTTCATGTGGCCTATGAAGCCATCCTGGAAACAGTGAGGGAATGGCCCCCACTGCCTTGGCCCTGGCCCAGAGACCCTCCTTCTGCCAGAGACCCTCAGATCTGTCCCACTCCTGCCCAGGCCCCCATAGGCACCCTTGATGCAAACGATGTAGAGCTGACCATGCCCACCCACTAGGCCATATGACCTTTAGCCACGCCCACCCAGTAGGCCACGCCCACCCAGGCCATACCAACCCGGTCCCTTGAGGGCAACCGCAATGCTGATGCGGCCCTCAATGAAATTGAGTTTGACACCCCTGTTCTAGTCTAACCCTTGGTCAACCTTTGGTCAAATGGTTGTCCAGTCTCTTTTTGAAAGCCTCCAGTGATGGAGCACCCACAACTTCTGAAGCCAAGTTGGTTGATCGTTCTCAATATTAGGAATTTTCTCATTTCTAAATTGCTTCTCCCCTTGGTTAGTTTCCATCCACTGTTTCTTGTCTTGCCTTTTAGTGCTTTCTAAAATATGTCACCCCAGTCCTTCATTTCATTAAGCCAGACATATCCAGTTCCTGCAAGCGTTCATCATGTTTTAGCCTCCAGTCCCGTAATCATCCTTGTTGCTGTTCTCTGCACTCTTTCCAGAATCTCAACATCTTTTTTTTATATACTTTGGTGACCAGAACTGGAGGCAAAATTCCAAGTGTAGCTTTACTAAGGCTTTGTAAAGCGGGAACTAGAACTTCACGTAATCTTGATTCTATTCCTCTATTAATGCAATAAATAAATACATCAATAAATAAGCTATTTAATAACTAAACTATAAAAAAAGCTCATCAAGGCTAAACAAGCTTAAAGCGTGTTGAACAAAGACAACCCGTTAATCTCTATCTGACCTGATTAAACCAGCTGTGTTAATAGTGATCCACAACACGCACACAGAAAAGCTCTGCATTTTTTCTTCAACAGAATCTCCCAGTCTACATTGCCAGATTCCAAGCTATAGCTTGACACTGAAAGACATGAATCAATAATTGAATTATACCATCGCTCCTTTGCATTGTGCATTGAACTGACACCCCGTTTGCATAACCACACTACATCGCCAAAATAAAACAAAAAGATTTTGTTTTGGCAGATAAAGGAAATCCTCTGTGAATCATCTCTTGATGTTCCCTTCCACTCTTGTCTCTGAAAAATAACAATGCTAATGAAAACACTCTCTCCTCCACAAAATTTCACCCTGCACAGAAACTCTGCTGGTTTGAGTACATTATTTTTTTCCCCTCCCAGCTTTTCTCCAAGTTGGCAGCAGAGTTAGAGAAAAGCAAAGGTCCCTTCTGAAAAGCGGCCAAAGGGAAATCGACGGTGATTAATTAATTGGCTGTGATGCATCTTTACTGTCAATGCTGTTGAGATACTTACACAATGCCCTGTGGGCGGGCCAATCCTTCTGTCTTTGGCATCACCTCTGCACAGAATCTTCTGCCAGACAGTTTGCAATGAGCCAAGTCGTCCAAGTGGACTGCTTACACACCCCCTACTACAGCCTTTGATTTCAAACAGATGTGAAATGTGGCTTTTTATTACAATCCAAACACAGCAGCCAAGGGGATAACAGCTGTGGCCTTCTTGGACATACCCTGACATGTTCAACCTTTATTTTATTTATTTATTTTGTTCAGAGCCTACTTTTGTTGCTTTTATAAATAACTCAAGGTGGTGAACGTACCTAACATTCCTTCCTTCTCCTATATTTCCCACAACAACAATCACCTGAGGTGGGCTGGGCTAAGAGAGAGGGACTGGTCCAAAGTCACCCAATTGGCTTTCATGACTAAAGCAGCTAGAACAATCTCCTGGTGACTGGCCCAAAGTCACCCAGCTAGCTTTCATTCCTAAGGTGGGACTAGAACCCAGTTTCATGGTGATTGGCCTAAAGCCATCCAACTGGCTTTCATTCTTAAGGCAGAACTAGATTTCACAGTCTCCTAGTGATTGACCCAAAGTCACCCATCTGGCTTTCATTCCTAAGGTGGGACTAGAACTCCCAGTTTCATGGTGATTGGCCCAAAGCCACCCAGCTGGCTTTCATTCTTAAGGCAGAACTAGACTTCACAGTCTCCAAGTGATTGGCCCAAAGTCACCCAGCTGGCTTTCACGCCTAAGGCAGAACTAGAAGTCCCAGTTTCCTGGTTTCTAGCCTGATACACTGTACCAAACTGGCTCTCATTTCTTATTTCTGCACTATCACTGTAGCCATTTTCTACTAGGCTCTAAAACTATAAAAAGGAATTATCCGATTCATTTTGTAATCCTGGTACTGTAGCAACCAAATATTATAATCATCATCATCATCATCACCATCTGCAAGTGGACTGCCTGGTAAACTGCTGCAAGAAGATCGCACAGACCGACTACAAGCAGCAGCATGACAAAGTAGCAACAATGGTGCATTGGAAGATCTGCAAGAAATATCATTTGCCTTTAAGCAAGAACTGGTGGGATCATAAAATAGAGAAAGTCATAGAAAATGATAAAGTTAAACTGCTCTGGGACTTCAGAATTCAAATAGTCAAGCACCTGGAACATAACACCCCGGACTTAACAATTGTCGATAAGAAAGACAAAAAAGTCTGGATAGTGGACGTGGCAGAGCCTGGAGACAGCAGAATAGATGAGAAAGAACTGGAGAAGATAACAAAATAAAAAGACCTACAAATTGAAATAGAAAGACTGTGGCAAAGGCAAGCAAGGGTAGTACCAATAGGAATAGGCGTCTTGGGTGCAATCCCAAAACAACTGGAAAACCATTTGAACACCATAGGCATTGACAAATTCTCCATTAGTCAATTGCAAAAGGTGGCCTCACTAGGAACTGCTTCCATCCTGCGATGATATCTGTAATACCATCAAACATCCACACCTGCCTATCCCAGATCCTTCCATGTCTCTCTCTCTCTCTCTCTCTCTCTCTCTTCCTTTCCTAATGGATTGTTTGAAGATGCTGGTGACCCAAAATTAGGTCAGATCATTACCACTTCTGGTCTAGACATCAAAAAGTTGATGATCTTTGCCTAATTTTGCTGTTCTGTCCTAGATTATTGTTAGAAAAAAATAGAAAGGAGTTGTATTCAATTTACAATTCACCTTTAAAACATTCCCAAAGAAATGCACAAGGCAATGCTATTACAATAAAGGTATGAATAAACAGATGCAGATTAAATAAAACACTTGGAACAGTAATTCCTTTTAAAGTTATTTTTCAATTTAAAAACAGTTACTTGATTGGAAGGATAAAAAGCCCAGCATTACTGATCACTCAGACTAAATAAATATCTTTTGAAAAAGATGTCATTGTTTGGCTTCAATTCTGAAAAAAGCTTTTTTGGATAGTGCTTTGTAATGGGTGGCAATCCAGATTTGCAGAATAATACAATAGAATAGAGCTGGAAGGGACCTTAGAGGTCTTCTAGTCCAGTCCCCCGCACAAGCAGGAAACTTTATGCCATTTCAGACAAATGAATGTCCAGTTTCTTTTTGAAAGCCTTCAGTGCTGGAACACCCACAACTTCTGGAGGCAAGGCATTCCACTGATTAAGAGAGCCTTGGTGGAGCAGAGGGCTAATGCCTCCTTAAGTAACACCAGCTGCCTGCAATTAGTGCAGGTTCGCATCCCACCAGGCTCAAGGTTGACTCAGCCTTCCATCCTTCCGAGGTAGGTAAAATGAGGACCCAGATTGTTGGGGGCAATTAAGCTGACTTTGTAATAATGCCGCTTGGGGTGTGTGTGAAAGCCCTAATAAGCAGGCATATACATAGAATGAAGGCTACTGCTAAGCTTGTAAGCCGCCCTGAGTCTTCGGAGAAGGGCGGGATATAAATAGAATTTTTAAAAAAAAATTGTTCTCACTGTCAGGAAATGTCTCCTTAATTTTAGGTTGCTTCTCTCCTTGATTAGTTCCATCCTTTTCATAATTTGTGTTGATTGTACTGTAATGGATTGTGTGTCTGCACACATCCCGCATCTCACAGTCTGTACACACAGCAAACATTGTGGCAACAACAGAGAAGTGGTTTGCCATTGTCTTCTTCCAAGACATTTTTTTTTCTATTTCCAGCTTTGACAGAGGATGGTGGTCCCCCACCCAAGTCCTTGCCAGCTTAGCTTAGCTTCTTAAACCCATAAATTGGACCAGTTTTTGTCACCTGCCTAGCCATGCATATATTATTTATCCAGTTTAGCTTCTTTAAGGTGATAAACGCCTGTTGTTCTAATATAGGTAGTCCTTAACTTACAACTGTTCCTTGTGACTGGCCCAAAGTCAACCAGCTGGCTTTCATGGCTAAGGCAGCACTAGAACTCACAGTCTCCTGGTGAATGGTCCAAAGTCACCCGGCTGGCTTTCATGGCTATGGCAGGACTAGAACTCACAGTCTCCTGGTGAATGGTCCAAAGTCACCCAGCTGGCTTTCATGGCCAAGGCAGCACTAGAACTCATATTCTCCTGATGAATGGTCCAAAGTTACTCAGCTGGCTTTCATGGCTATGGCAGGACTAGAACTCACAGTCTCCCGGTGAATGGCCTAAAGTCACCCAGCTGGCTTTTATGTTTAAACAGGACTAGAACTCCCTGTCTTCTAGCTTGATGCCTTAACCACTATACCAAACTGGCTCTCTTGCTAAAATTAGGTCTGCAAATACATCCCACACAAAAATATCACATAAAGGGTGGAGAGTTGAAAGTATTTTTTTTAAAAAAATCAAAAGCCATGCGGTATGGTTACTGCATATAGAAAGAGGCTGTTCAAGAGACAGGAGATATCAATTTTAAATGTTTAAAATGCATTTTTGGGGGGTGGGGCAGCTCATAGGATTCTGCACCAAGGAATCTTGTATACCAGCACTGACCTATTTTTAGGTCTCTGTAAAGCTGCTGGTTTTTATTCTTTGATTTATATCATATAGTTTAATACATTCTCTAGGGAACGACAACTGTGGGCAGCTTGGAAGTTTGGTAAAGAAATTAATAGCGAGTTTATGTCAGGTTCAACATTTCAACCAAGGACTTGTTGATTTGCAATTCAGTTTATTTTCTTTCTGCCATTAAACAGCGGTTATCAGCTAGAGAGTGAGTCTGCAACATTAATCCACTGACTTTCTAAATCTGCTTCCATTTTCTAAAAGCATGGGAGGCTCCGGACCTGTTATCTTTCTGTGTGCAGTTGTGGGTGTGGGTGTGTGGATATACTCACATGTGTGCACCTACACAGCTCTTTCTTCACATGCAGGCGTGCACAAAGATATGCACATATGTGACACTTTACGGAACCTGTTTATCTAAACATATTCCTATTCTAGCATGGAAAGGAATTTATTTAACAATTATTTATGAAAAAAAATCAGGTCTGCTAATTTTGCGTAAGGGGTGGTGGGGTAATTGGTGGGGTACCTAACTAAAAATATTATTTGTTTGTTTGTTTTTTGTCAGAGTCCAAGACCTGTCCCATCCATGCCAACAATGGATTTGGTAAAAAGATGGCTGGCATACAATATACAAAATGCAGAATAAAAAAAGGGACCTTGGAGGTCTTCTAGTCCAACCCACTACTCAAACAGGAGACCCTATACCATTTCAGACAAGTGGTTATCCAGTGTCTTCTTAAAAGTCTCCAGTATTGGAGCACCCATAACTACTGAAGGCAAGCCCTTCCATTAATTAATTGCTCTCACCGTTAGAAAATTTCTCCTTAATTCTAGGTTGCTTCTCTCCTTGATTAATTTCTATCCATTGCTTCTTGCCTTGCCTTCTAGTACTTTGGAAAAAAGGTTGACCCCCATGTTCTTTGTGGCAGCCGCTTAAAAATTTTATAAATAAATAAATAAATAAATAAATAAATAAATAAACAAATAAATAAATAGGAGGAGGAGGAGGAGGAGGAGGAGGAGGAGGAGGAAGAGAAGAAGAAGAAGAAGAAGAAGAAGAAGAAGAAGAAGAAGAAGAAGAAGAAGAAGAAGAAGAAGAAGAAGAAGAAGAAGATGATGATGATGATGATCAGGAGGAGGAGGAGGAGAAAGAGAAAGAAAAAGAGAAAGAGAAAGAGAGAAAGAAAGAGAAAAAGAGAAAGAGAGAGAGAGAAAGAAAAAAGGAAGGAAGGAAGGAAGGAAGGAAGGAAGGAAGGAAGGAAGGAAGGAAGGAAGGAAGGAAGGAAGGAAGGAAGGAAAAGAAAGAAAGAAAGAGAAAGAAAGAAAGAAAGAAAGAAAGAAAGAAAGAAAGAAAGAAAGAAAGAAAGAAAGAAAGAAAGAAAGAAAGAAAGAAAGAAAGAAAGAAAGAAATTAAGTAAATATGCTTTCCATCTCACTATTGAATGACTCTGGTGGCTTACAATGTCAAAATCTGTAGTATCAAACAATTCGAAATTTAAAACATAAAAAAATAGGTTAAAATGAACACCATTACAAGAAGGAGGTGAATCCAAAAGTCCAAATGCCTAAACCAGGTAGAGGTGGGATGGATAAATAGGGTTTATTTAAGGAAGAATTATGTGTCCCTTTTTTGCAAACTGGATGGGCCTCCTTTATGCTTCTTTGCTCATTCTGGGGAACGAGGAGGGGAGGTGATTGACCTGCTAAAGCACATTATCGCAATTCCCATCTGGAGCGAATGGGAATTTGTGCCTTGCACAAAGAGCAAGGAGGTGGGGGAGAGAGAGAGAGAGAGAGTCTAGGGAAAGACACAGCCGCTGTTTGCAGAGTGAAGATGCATTTATCCTGAGAAGCGGCTGCTTGCAGCTTTCCGGCCCTGGTCTTAGCACGAGGGCAGCTTAAATCTGTTCCTCCCCTCCCTTGCACAGACACGGAGAGACTGGTCTGTAGGCTCCTCCTTTTTCTCCTATGAAAAAACAAGTCAAGTTTCCTCCTTGGGTGCATAGTGGGAGGGTGGTGGGTTTTTTTTTTTTCTTTTGCTTCACTCTGCCAAGCAGGAAGGTGGCAGTTGCGTCTCCCACACCGTCTCCGGCTTGAAAACAAGCTTGGACACCCGAAGGAACCACAGCACCTCTCCTGGGCTGCAGCCTTGGTGAGCCAAGCCATGCATCTCAACACAACCTCTTCCCTCTACCAGCTGGGATACCTTGTGGGTGAGTTTCCTCTGCCCTCCGCTAATTCCGTCCTTCCTGAGGCGGTGAATCTTTCCAACAGCTCAGGACTTGGGTCCAGGCTACCCAACGAGGAGGACCTGGATGTGAACACGGACATCTACTCCAAGGTTATGGTGACCGTCATCTACCTGGCACTCTTCTTGCTGGGGACCGTCGGCAACTCCATCACCGCTTACACCCTCGTGAGGAAGAAGTCCCTGCAGAATCTCCAAAGCACCGTGCACTACCACCTGGCCAGCTTGGCATTCTCTGACCTGCTCATCTTCCTCCTCTGCATGCCCATCGAACTCTACAACTTCATCTGGGTTCATCACCCCTGGGCTTTCGGCAACGACGTCTGCAAGGGCTACTACTTCCTGAGGGACGCTTGCACCTACGCGACGGCTCTCAACATCGCCAGCCTCAGCGTCGAGAGGTACATGGCCATCTGTCACCCTTTCAAAGCCAAGAGCATCATGTCCAGGAGCCGGACCAAAAAGTTCATCAGCTGCATCTGGGTGGCCTCCTTCTTGCTTGCCATCCCAATGATCTTAATCATGGGCGAGATCTACAGGATACCCCAAAATCCTGACTCGCTGGTCTGCACCCAAATTGTGGATGATTCCACCCTGAAGATCGCCATCCAGGTGAGTCTCTTTACCAGCTTTCTTTTAGCTTAGGTTGAGTAGCTTGCCTCCATTGTGCCAGGTTTTAGCTGTAGGCAATGCCTACAATTCGGAGATTAGTTAATGGCTTTTAAAAAGAGAAAGAGAGAAGCAAACACAGGCAGAGAGTGGTTTTTCTATAAATCCGTAAGCTCTCCCTTGTCAGGACAGATGGCAGCAGATGCTTAAACACACACAGTGCCCCTATGTTGTTTGACAGTTTGGAATTCGTGCGTGCAGCTGGTCCCCGAAGACTTGAGCCAGCTCACTAAACTTTGCAAAACAACCCACTTCCATTTGTGTCAAGACTGTTTCACCCGGTGCATTCTTTAGGAGAGCATAGGGAAGGGGGAAGAGATGAAAGGGACGTGCGTTGACAACACTTATTTCCAAACAGGTCAGTCCTACGGGAACAGGAACAATGTGCAAAAGTCTAAGACTGTCATTCAGTGTGTACACGGTTTGTAAAGCCAGCCTTGCTGCTTTGTGTTGTAAGGAATACAGTAGGGTGCAAGCAGGGCTGAACATGAGTTGCTTTGGTGAAATCAGAATTGGGAGCCGCACAAAATGTGCAACCGCCTACATTGTACAAACCAACCAAATTGCACTGATTTCTCTTGTTTTTGTGTCACTCATTCTGTGAACTTTTACTCTCCTGTGAAAGAAGGAAAGGAAGAAGGAAAGGAAGGAAGGAAGGAAGGAAGGAAGGAAGGAAGGAAGGAAGGAAGGAAGGAAGGAAGGAAGGAAGGAAGGAAGGAAGGAAGGAAGGAAGGAAGCTGTGATCCACAACAGTTGACTGCTGACTTCAGGACAAAACAACCAGGAACATTTTTCCCCCTGTTCATTAAACCAAATCTATAGTGAAGGGATCCAAAAAAATTTCAAAACATTTAGAATCCCATGTCGCAATTGCTTTTTGAAAATAATCCAAAGAGGATGAAGAGATTTTCATTTGCCAGGGCAGTATCGAGAAGCATTTTGCTTGATAGCCCTCTTAGCATGTAATTCGTGACATTAAGAAGCAGAACGTGTCTCCACCACAAATCCACGGAATAATTTGAAAGAGACATACCCTCCCTTGAAATTTGTTTCAGTACTCCACTTTGCTAATTCTTCCACATGTTTAAAGAATCCAGTCGAATGCAGTAGAACGTCCGAGAAGCAATGCACGCAATTACAATGTTGTTCTCCAGTTTCCCCTTCCTTACTCACAACCCCAAATATCGCATTTTCTGGATGTTGAAAGATCCTCTTGTTTTATTCTCCTCCCTAGAAAACCTGCCAAAACAGGAAACAACAGCTTCAAGAGGAGTGTGATAACTTTGAAGCGATGCCAAGAAGTAGATATCATTATTTATTTATTGCTAAATATTTATAAACCTCCCCAATCAATAAAGGTTCTAAACAGACACCTCAAAAAAAATAACTCCAAACAACGGAAATAGAAATAATTAACAAAACTATCATCAGATAGCCACCCACAAATTCCATGAGTTAAAGGCTTGCTAAAGTAACAGAGTTTAAAGGGTCTGCTGGAGTGGAGGTGAGGTTGGGCAGCGTGTTCTTCAAAGTAAGGACCTCGGTTGAGGAGGTTCATCCTAGGAGACAGCTCATAGCAGAATAACAGAATGACAGAGTTGGAAGGGACCTTGGAGGTCTTCTAGTCCAACCGGAAATCAGGCAGGAAATCCTATACCATTTCGGACAAATGGCTGTCCAGTCTCTTCTTAAAAACCTCCAGTGATGAAGCACCCACAATTTCTGAAGGCAAATCATTCCACTGATTAATTGTTCTCACTGTCAGGAAGTTTCTCCTTAATTCCAGGTTGCTTCTCTCCTTGATTAGTTTCCATCTGTTGTTTCTTGTCCTGCCTTCAGATCCTTTGGAGAATAGCTTGACTCCCTCTTCTTTGGGGCAACCCCTGAGATATTGGAACACTGCTTTCATGTCACCCCTAGTCCGTCTCTTCATTAAACTACTATTTTTCCAGTTCTTGCAACCTTGTTTTAATACGGTAGATTGTGACATATCCTGGTGCCTTATTTCATGGAGCTTTACAGGTGAACATTTTGAAGCTAGTGCTCAGTGCAGTGTTCACAAAAACTGTTTTCGGAGAAGGGCGGGATATAAATGGAATTAAAATAAAATAAATAAAATAATAGACATGCTGTTGCATTTTGTACCAGTGGTAACTTCTCAGCACGCAACTGCCTTGAGAGCCGGTAGTAAGAGTCCTATTAGGAGACAATCAAAATGTGAGTCACAATTGCAGCAAAGACTGCAGGCTGGTGATGGGTGTCCCAGCTACAGCTTGACCATTGTTTCCACCTGTCGCTCTGTCAGGAACTGTGAATCCAGAAGGATCCCCAAATTGCAGCTTTTTCAGTTGGAATATAACCCTAAAAAGGCTTATTGAAAAGTCATGTTTCTTCCTGACCAGCAGCAACTCTGTCTTGGTATGTTTTAATCTAAATTAACCTCCAAGCATCAGTTTGAGATCTCCACAGCATTGGTTCAAGACCTCCCTCACGTTGCCATGTATCTAAGTCAGGGGTCTTCAACTTTAGCCCTTTTATGACTTGTGGACTTCAACTCCCAGAATTCCTCAGCCAGCATGCCTGGCCGAGGAATTCTGGGAGTTGAAGTCCACAAGTCATAAAAGGGCCAAGGTTGAAAACCCCTGATATAAGTGGATATTATTGCAGAAAAAGCTTGCAACCTTTCACTGCTATAATTAGGGGATTCTGATTCCATTTTAGAGGTACCAAAATACTGGAAATGTTCCCATGGGAATTTCAATCCATTTACATTTGAATATGCTACTATTTACCTGTGCATTTACAAACTGAAACCTAAATTGTGGAGAACGTTAGGGTTAGCCTAGAAATCAGAAGGCTGTGAGTTCCAGTCTTACCTGATGCATGAAAACTGATTGGGAGACTTTGCGCCAATCACTAGGCCAGGGGCAGGCAATTCTGGGAGTTGAAGTCCACGAGTCATAAAAGAGCCAAGGTTGCCTACCCCTGCACTAGGCGACAGTGAGTTCTATTCCCTCCTTAGTCTGGATGGGTGATGTTGGGCCAGTCATCAGGAGACTATGAGTTCTAGTATTACCTTCAGTGTGACCACATGACCATGGGGATGCTGTAATGGTCGTGTGAAAAGAACGGTCATAAGCCACTTTTTCCGCTGCCATTGTAATTTTGAACGGTCACTAAATGAACTGTTGTATGTCGAGGACAACCTGTATTCTACAGTTAGGGGAAAATTGGCACAAAAATTGCACACACACATATATATATACCGAATTTGTACAAAACTGCATCCTATCAGGAAAACCTGCTTGCAAAAAGAGTCAGTATTCTGCAAAATTAGAAGCAACGTTACGCGTGTTTGAATCCAGACGGACAAAATGTAATCTGCACTTCAAAGGAAGATAATTTCAGACATGAGATCTGCAAAATAAAAAATAAAAATGTATAGTTTCCTCTATCCCTGAGGGAAGTGGGAAAGGGATGAAACGCTGGGATCAATTTTCCATCATCTCGTAAGACAAATTGGCCGCCCTAGACGACTGGCAGCATAATAGCTTTGTTATCCAGGAACATAGAAAGTGACCTTTTATGAAACCAAATTATTGGTTGAAATAATTCAGTACAGACTCAGTTGGAGAAATCAGGAGTTTTTCACAGCATTTTCAGGGGGAAGGGTCAAAGAATAGATTCCACTTTCCTTAATAGGAAATTTTGTCTTCCTAAATGATGTGGATTAAATCTAGGAGCCCCCTCAACTTCTAATGAAAGTTTGGGTTAAAACCCATCCAAGCCACTTTTCCAATTCCAAGATCATCAATGGTGGATATTATTTTATTTATCCCATTTATAGAGTATCCATTCAGATGTTTTTGGGTGGCGTCCAGATTGGAAACACACATGAATGAAGGCAAATATATGAGTCCCAGGATAATGTTGCAGGATCCAATCATGGTCGGTCACTGGGATCAGAGGTTTAGTCTACCTTTGGTCCCTATGGCTAACCCAGATTGGATCCTGCTAGAAACATACAGCACAACAATCAAATGCGAGGTCCTCGGTGCTTTCTGAGCTGGATTGTTTTCCTACAGACGTTTCATTACCAAACCAGCTAACACAGACATATCAAACACAAGGCCCGGGGGCCAGATCCAGCCTGCGAAGTGGTTTCATGTGGCCTGCGAAGCCATCCTGGAAACAGTGAGGGAATGGCCCCCGCTGCCTTGGCTCTGGCCCAGGCCAGCCAGGAGCCAATGTACAATTTTGTGGTGGTCATCTATGCTGAAATACATTCAGTCTTAGCTCCACAAGGCCATCTGGAAACAGTGAGGGGCCGGCCCCTGCCGCATCGGCCCCGCCCCCTGGGTGCACGCTAGGGAGGTATCACCCTTTGTGAGGAATGAAGAAATGCACCATCGCCTGGAAGTGGCCAGCACATGG
>JAKJMR010001149.1:375040-388960 GCA_024449315.1 Daboia siamensis
AATAGAATAGAATAGAATAGAATAGAATAGAATAGAATAGAATAGAACAGAACAGAACAGAACAGAAGCTGGAAAGGACCTTAGAGGTCTTCTAGTCCAACCCCTTGCTCCAGCAGGAGATTCTATACCTTTTCCGACAATTGGCTGTCTAGTCTCTTTTTAAAAAGCTCCAGTGATGAAGCACCCACAACTTCTGAAGGCAAATCGTTCCACTAATTAATTGTTCTCATTGTCAGGAAATTTCTCCATAGTTCTAGCTTGTTTCTCTCCTCGATTAGTTTCCATCCGTGGCTTCTTTTCCTTCCTTCAGGTTCTTTGTCCCTGAAGTATATTGGACCACATCTCGGATAGGAGTGGGCAGGCATGTCAAACTCGCGACCCCGGGACGTCGCGCAAGACGTATCACAACACTTTCCCTCCATTGCCGGCAATGGGGTGGGCACAGTTTAAGGATGACGCGTCCAGCCCCACCAACCCCTGCAAGAGTTTCAAAAAATCCTTTGCAAGCGTATTATGGATCGGGTTCTGAAGTGTAGAGAAGACGCCAGGCAATTGAGTACAAGTGAACTATGGCTTTATTGGCAATCATGTCTGAACTGGGGAGTTAGGGCGTACGTGCAAGCTTATATACTTTCATACAACCAGTCAGATTGAACCTAACAATCCTGCCACTAAGACTCCCGCCAGAACAGTTAGAGTTCAAACATGTAAATAGTTGCTTTCCCAAAACCTAATACACAACAAAGCCAATGACAGGTAGTCCTCAACTTACATCCGTTTAGTGACTGTTTGAAGTTACAGTGGCACTGGAAAAAGTAACATATGACCAGTTTTCACAATTATGACCAATGCAGCATCCTCATGGTCCTGTGATCAAAATTCAGATGTTTGGCAATCAACTCATATTTATGACGGTGGCAGTGCCCCAAGGCCATGTCATCACCTTTTGTGACCTTCTGACAAGTAAAGTCAATGAGGGAAGCCAGATTCAACTTAACAGTCGTGTTACTGACTTAACAGTTGCAATGATTCAGTTAGCAAGAAAGATTGCAAAACTCAGTTAACAATCATCTCACTCAGCAACAGATGTTTTGGGCTCAGTTGCAGTCGTACATTGAGGACTACCTGTATATGGGTTGGAAGGGATCTTAAGGGGATCCAGCCCAATTTGGTCTTCAATGTAGGAAGCTGCTAACCCAGAAGTCCCCAACCTTTTGGGCACCAGGGACCGGTTCCATGGAGAAAAGTTTGTTCACAGACTGGAGGGTGCATGGTTTTGAGTGCTGCCTGCATCCCATGGATGGGGCTTTGCTTGTTTGTGCAGACCAGTTGCTGGCATGTTGCGGCCCAGTACCGGTCCACGGACTGGGGGTTGGGGACCCCTGGGCTAAAGCATTCCTGGCAATCCAACTCATTTTATGAATCTCCAATGAGACAAATTCATCTCCAATTTAGAGAGACTGTGCCATTACTTCCTACCTTTTACAGTCGGAAAATCCTTCCTAATATTCAGCCAAAAATCTTAAAAATGGAGCAAAACTCACTTAATAATCGTCTCGCTTAGCGAGACAGAAGTTTTGGGCTCAGTTGTGTGTGTAATCTGAGGACTGTTGTACTGAGTCTGAGAAAGAAAGCTGGTTAGCATTTACTCTTGATCAGGATAAACAATAGAGTCGTTTCAAAAAATATATTGTCAGTGTATTTCCTGCAGCTAAGTGGCTTCGGTCTGGCCTCTCAGTGAACCAGTAAAAGAGGAAGCACCACCGTCTTTCTTTCAAATATTCCAATTACTCCCCCCCCCCTCCAATAAATATAATCTCCAGGACATTTGGGCAAGTAAATTTGATTGAAAACGGCTGCACAAGTGCAGTCTAAATTAATTATCAGCCCACTGATTAAGAGCAGCTAAGGACTGCTCTTTTGATTGAAAACAGAACCACCTCCCAAGGCTGGGCAAATGAACTTATTATGGGACAGCTATCATAAAACGCTTACTGTAAAACAACTCAGAGCACAGGGCAACTATAAAATTACCAGACCGAGAATTAAGATAACCATAAGGCAGAGGAGAAAAGAAAGGTGGGGACAATTTGGCCCCAGAGAGGAATTTTAAGAGATTTTAAGAGGAATGTTGTGTTGACAAAGGACCAATTAAAAGACTAGAGCAGGGGTCTTCCAGCTTGGCCCTTTTATGACTTGTGGACTTCAACTCCCACAATTCCTCAGCCAGGCATGCTGGCTGAGGAATTCTGGGAGTTGAAGTCCATAAGTCATTAAAGGGCCAAATCTGAAGACCCCTGATCTAGACCAATGGTGGGATTGAAATGTGTGAAAAAACGATTCTCTGTGTGAATGCCGCTTCCGGAAATCCATCCTGGACCTGAGCAACAAAAAAATTAGTTACCGGTTCTGTCAGGAACTGTGAATCCAGAAGGATCCCCCAAATTGCAGCTTTTTCATTGGAAATATAACCCTAAAAAGGCTTATTGAAAAGCCATGTTTCTTCCTGACCAGCAGCAACTCTGTCTTGGTATGTTTTAATCTAAATTAACCTCCAAACATCAGTTTGAGATCTCCACAGCATTGGTTCAAGACCTCCTTCACGTTGCCATGTATCTAAGTCAGGGGTCTTCAACCTTGGCCCTTTTATGACTTGTGGACTTCAACTCCCAGAATTCCTCAACCAGGCATGCCTGGCTGAGGAATTCTGGGAGTTGAAGTCCACAAGTCATAAAAGGGCCAAGGTTGAAGACTCCTGGACTAGAGGCTGAAGTGGAAATAAAAGGGGGAAAAATGCATACTGCTAATCCTTAACATACGACTGTAATCGAGCCTGCACATTATATGCTCTTATGCCTTACTGGTTGTAAAACAAGTCTGTCACATGACCAACCCAATTTTGCAACTTTTTTTTTTTTTTTGGCAGTGGTCCTTAACAGAATAACAGAGTTGGAAGGGATCTTGGAGGTCTTCTAGTCCAAGTGGGACTATACCAGTGCCCCCCAACTTTTTGGACACCAGAGACCAGATCCATAGTGAGAGGTTTTTCCAAGGACCGGTGTGTGCGTGTGTCTGTGTGTGTGTGTGTGTGTGTGTGTGTGTGTGTGTGTGTGTGATTTTATGTGCTGCCTGCATCCCGTGGATGGGGCTTTGCTTGTTTGTACCCCCCAGTTTCTCGCATGCCGTGGAACGGTGCTGGTCCACAGATCGGGGGTTGAGGACCCCTGTCCTATACTATTCCAGACAAATGGCAGTCCAATCTCTTCTTGAAAACCTCCAGTGATGGAGCGCCCATGATTTCTGGAGGCAAGCTGTTCCACTGGTTAATTGTCCTCACTGTTAGGAAGTTTCTCTTTAATTCCAGGTTGCTTCTCTCCTTGATTAGTTTCCATCCGCTGTTTCTCGCCCTGCCTTGTCCTGCCTTCAGCCACACAAATTAAGGGAATGTAGCAGTTCTAAAACAAACATGAATGTGAAGCAAATGCCGTGGCCATTAAATGATTCAATGGTTCGCTATGGGGGCTTTTTTTTTTCTCCAAAAACTCAAAATGCCAGTTTTTGACAAACCATCATATAACATGGTCATGTAACTGTAGGATGCTGGAAATGGCCATAGATGCAGTTGGCTTTCCTCTCCCACTGTATGTCATATGTGTTCTCTTATTTCACTCTGTACACTTAAAAATGTAAGAGGCAAAAAGGACCGAGACAAAGTTATGGAAATGCAGACATCCTACTAACATATCCATCAAAAGACCAAGATTGGCCACAGATACATAGTCAGTGTCTGCTCAGATGCTTACACAGATTTATGACTATATGCAGATGGTAGCAAGATGATCAAAATGAGGTTTTTGTTGTTAGCTGCGAAGTTATGTCCAACCCATTGTGACCCCATGGACAACATTCCTCTAGGCCTTCCTGTCCTCTATCATCTTCTGGAGTCCATTTAAGCTCACGCCTACTGCTTCAAAAATGAGGTTAATAAAGTCATATAAATGAATAATATGTCAGATGATTGCAATATGGTGGGAAGATGAGGGGATGCAAAATTATACATGCACAGATCCTCATGTAGTCTTAATATGCTGATTTATATGTATAGATTTATATTATTTGGCTGAGCGCCAAAGAACTGAGGCCTTTGAACTATGGTGCTGGAGAAGACTCCTACGAGTCCCTTGGACTGCAAGGTGATCAAACCTGTCAGTCCTAGAGGAGATCAACCCTGACTGCTCTTTAGAAGGCCAGATCCTGAAGTTGAAACTCAAATCCTTTGGCCACCTAATGAGAAGGAAGGACTCACTGGAGAAGAGCCTAATGCTGGGAAAGGTTGAGGGCAAGAGAAGAAGGGGACGACAGAGAATGAGGTGGCTGGATGGAGTCACTGAAGCAGTAGGTGTGAGCTTAAATGGACTCCAGAAGATGGTAGAGGACAGAAGGCCTGGAGGAACGTTGTCCATGGGGTTGCGATGGGTCAGACACGACTTCATAGCTAACAACAACAATTTATATTGAAAAAGTAATGTGAGTGAAAAAGTAATCTTCAGTTAGGAAGATTGGGCAATTGATGTGCTACTTTATCTAAGGGCTCTCGTGGCTATTACTGTAGATTGATTACCTTTGGCTATGATCAAGAATAGGATTAATGAGTGATTGCTAGTAAGATTAATAAGTGGTTAAGACATTAGGTTAGAAACCAGGAGACAGAGAGTTCTAGTCCCGCCTTAGGCATGAAAGCTGGCTGAGAGTCTTTGGGCTAATCACAAGGAGATGGTCAGTTCTAGTCCCGCCTTAAGCATGAAAGCCAGCTGAGTGATTTTGGGCCTATCACCAGGTGACTGTGAGTTCTAGTGCTACCTAGGCATAAAAGCTGGATGGGTTACTTTGGGCCAAACTCTCCAACCCACCACACGAGCTGTTGCTGTGGGGAACATAGGAGAAGGAAAGATAGATAGATAGACAGACAGACGGACGGATGGACGGACGGACACACAGACAGACAGACAGACAGATAGACAGATAGATAGATATTGTAGATAGATGATAGATATTAACAAACAAATAAATGAATAAATAAAATAAGTGATCCTAGATAAGCATTGTCATATTAGCCGACAATGTGTCAGTGTCTGGTACCACCTCTTCCAACTAACACATTTTATTAAAAAGCGTAAGCTTTTCACCTTCTGATAAACTGATTTATGTGCTATCAAGTTGGTGTCTGCTCTTAGTGACCACATAGATGGTCTCCTGGCTGATCTGTCCCTAACCTGCTCTGATGAATAAGATGTTCTGATAGATGAGAAACAGCTACTTTTGATCCTTCATCTGATCTCACATAGTTGGCATTTTCTCCATCTCATGTAGCAATTTAGAAGTGAGATTAACCTCCGGCTTTTTCCTTCTGCAACCCCTTAGCTTTCCTTCAAGTTGTTCTTTCTATCATTTGGAAAACACCCAGAGATGTCAAGTTGAACTAGCATTTCTCCCCATCTCAAAATTACATTTCTTTACTTACATTGTCAGATTCTCTCTCCTAAGGCAACAGATCTCTGCTTTATATGTGCGTTAAGGGATTGATTCACAAAAAGCACAGCCAAATAGGGGGGAAAGTTCATTTTGCACGTGTTTTTTTGAATGCAAAAATCTAGAATGTGCAGCAAAATACAAAGACTTGCTGCTAAATATTTCTGTATAAAGGAAATCAACCTTGACTGTTCTTTAGAACAGGGGTCCCCAGGCCCCAGGCCCCAGCCTACTACTGGGCCATGAGCCATTTGAAACTGGGCCACGGAAGTGGTGGGCAAGCGCACATGCATGCACGTATGTCCTCATTTGCTTTGCAGACTGGCAGGGAGGGGTGAGAGAAAATGGTTCCACATGGGCAGTGGGCAAGCTCACATGCACGTATGCTCCATTTCCATGCGTAGTGGACACTCATGCCCACCACTTGCACAAAAGGAGCTGCTTGCACACAGGTGTAGTTGCCAGTCACTTGCATGGAGCTGTTCCCCCACCCACCACCGGTCCACAAAGTCAGAAAAGTTGGGCAACTGTACTTCAAAAGGACAGAAGCTGAAGCTCAATTATTTTGGCCACCAAATGAGAAGAGAGGACTCCTTGGAGAAGACCCTGATGATGTCTTGGGTATGTCTAGTTTAATGACCCCTTCATGGATTACTGCCTTGTCGTGGCGAAGGGGCTTGCGTAATTCAATGAAGCTATGAGCTATGCCGTGCAGGGCCACCCAAGACGGACAGGTCATAGCCGAGAGTTCTGACAAAATGTGATCCACTGGCGAAGGAAATGGCAACCCACTCCAGTATCTTTGCCATGAAAACCCTATGGACAGTACCAAAAGGCAAAACGATATGACGCTGGAAGATGAGCCCCTCAGGTCGGAAGGCGTCCAATATGCTACTGGGGAAGAGCAGAGGGCTAGTACTAGTAGCGCCAGAAAGAGTGAAGCGACTGGGCCAAAGCCGAAAGGACGCTCAGTTGTGGATGTGTCTGGTGGTGAAAGGAAAGTCCGATGCTGTAAAGATGTTCTCTCCATAGGAACCTGGAATGTAAGATCCGTGAATCAAGGAAAGCTGGACGTGGTCAAACAAGAGATGACAAGACTAAACATCGACATCTTAGGTATCAGCGAACTAAAATGGACAGGAATGGGTGAATTTAATTCAGATGACCATCAGGTATACTACTGCGGGCAAGAATCCCTCAGAAGAAATGGAGTAGCCTTCATAGTCAATAAAAGAGTAGGAAAAGCAATACTGGGATACAATCCTCAAAATGACAGAATGATCTCAGTTCGAATCCAAGGCAAACCATTCAATATCACAGTAGTCCAAGTCTATGCCCCAACCACCAGTGCTGAAGAGGATGAAATTGACCGGTTCTATGAAGCCCTACAGCACCTTATAGAACTAACACCAAAAAATGATGTTCTTATCATCATGGGGGATTGGAATGCTAAAGTAGGAAGCCAAAAGATAACCGGAATAACAGGCACGTTTGGCCTTGGAGTGCAAAATGAAGCAGGGCACAGGCTGATAGAATTCTGTCAAGAGAATACGATGGTGATAGCAAACACTCTTTTCCAACAACCCAAGAGACGGCTCTACACATGGACATCACCAGATGGTCAACACAGAAATCAGATTGACTATGTGCTCTGCAGCCAAAGATGGAGAAGCTCTATACAGTCAGTAAAAACAAGACCAGGAGCTGACTGTGGCTCAGACCATGAGCTTCTCCTTGCAAAGTTTAGGCTTAAACTGAAGAAAGTAGGGAAAAGCACTAGGCCGCTCAGGTATGAATTAAATCATATCCCTGTTGAATATACAGTAGAGGTGACAAATAGATTTAAGGAATTAGATCTGATAGACAGAGTGCCTGAAGATCTATGGACAGAGGTTCGCGACATTGTACAAGAGGTAGCAACCAAAACCATCCCAAAGAAAAAGAAATGCAAGAAAGCAAAATGGCTGTCTGAGGAAGCTTTGCAAATAGCTGAGGAAAGGAGGGAAGCGAAAGGCAAGGGAGAAAAAGAAAGATACGCCCAATTGAATGCAGAATTCCAGAGAATAGCTAGAAGAGATAAGAATGCCTTCTTAAATGAACAGTGCAAAGAAATAGAAGAAAACAATAGAATAGGGAGGACCAGAGATCTTTTCAAGAAAATTAGAGAAATGAAGGGAACGTTTCATGCAAAACTGGGCATGATAAAGGACCAAAATGGCAGGGACCTAACAGAGGCAGAAGAGATCAAGAAGAGGTGGCAAAATTACACAGAAGATCTATACAAGAATGAGCTTAACGTCCCTGATAATCACAGTGAGGTGGTCACTGACCTCGAGCCAGACATCCTAGAATGTGAAGTGAAGTGGGCCTTAGAAAAACTGAGCAACAACAAAGCTAGTGGAGGTGACAGTATCCCAGCCGAGCTATTCAAAATCTTAAAAGACAATGCAGTAAAAGTGCTACACTCAATTTGCCAGCAAATTTGGAAAACTCAACAGTGGCCACAGGATTGGAAAAGATCAGTTTACATTCCAATTCCAAAGAAAGGCAGTGCCAAAGAATGTTCAAACTATCGCACCATTGCACTCATTTCTCATGCTAGTAAAGTCATGCTTAAAATCCTACAAGCTAGACTTCAGCAGTATGTGGATCGAGAACTACCAGAAGTACAGGCAGGATTTCGAAGAGGCAGAGGAACTAGAGATCAAATTGCCAACATACGCTGGATCATGGAGAAAGCTAGGGAGTTCCAGAAAAACATCTACTTCTGCTTCATTGACTATGCTAAAGCCTTTGATTGTGTGGATCATAACAAACTGTGGCAAGTTCTTAAAGAGATGGGAGTACCAGACCATCTTATTTGCCTCTTGAGTAACCTATATGCGGGTCAAGAAGCAACAGTGAGAACTGGACATGGAACCACTGATTGGTTCAAAATTGGGAAAGGAGTCCGGCAAGGCTGTATACTGTCGCCCTGCCTATTTAACTTATATGCAGAGCACATCATGAGAAAGGCTGGGCTAGATGAATCAAAAGCAGGAATTAAGATTGCCGGAAGAAATATCAACAACCTTAGATACGCAGATGATACCACTCTAATGGCAGAAAGTGAAGAAGAACTAAAGAGCCTCTTGTTGCAGGTGAAGAAGGAGAGTGCAAAAGTTGGGTTGAAACTTAACATTAAGAAAACCAAGATCATGGCATCTGGCCCTCTCAATTCCTGGCAAATAGATGGGGAAGAAATGGAGGTAGTGACAGATTTTATTTTCCTGGGCTCCAAGATCACTGCAGATGGGGACTGTAGCCAAGAAATTAAAAGACGCTTGCTCCTCGGGAGGAAAGCCATGGCAAATCTAGACAGCACACTAAAAAGCAGAGACATCACCCTGTCAACAAAAGTACGTATAGTCAAGGCTATGGTCTTCCCAGTTGCAATGTATGGCAGTGAAAGTTGGACCATAAAAAAGGCTGAGCGCCAAAGAATTGAGGCCTTTGAACTCTGGTGCTGGAGAAGACTCCTGCGAGTCCCTTGGACTGCAAGGCGATCAAACCGGTCAGTCCTAGAGGAGATCAATCCTGACTGCTGTTTAGAAGGCCAGATCCTGAAGCTAAAACTCAAATACTTTGGCCACCTAATGAGAAAGAAGGACTCACTGGAGAAGAGCCTAATGCTGGGAAAGATCGAGGGCAATAGAAGAAGGGGACGACAGAGAATGAGGTGGCTGGATGGAGTCACTGAAGCAGTAGGCGTGAGCTTGGATGGACTCCAGAGGATGGTGGAGGACAGGAAGGCCTGGAGGAATGTTGTCCATAGGGTCGCGATGGGTCGGACACGACTTCGCAGCTAACAACAACAACAAGTTTAATGAAGAGAAGGACGAGGGGTGACATGATAGCACTGTTCCAATATCTCAGGGATTGCCACAAAGAGAGAGTCAAGCTATTCTCCAAAGCACCTGAAGGCCGGACAGGAAACAATGGATGGAGACTAACCAAGGAGAGAAGCAACCTAGAACTAAGGAGAAATTTCCTGACAGTGAGAACAATTAACCAGTGGAACAACCTGCCTCCAGAACCTGTGAATGCTCCAACACTGGACATTTTTAAAAAGAGACTGGACAACTATTTGTCTGAAATGGTATAAGGTTTCCTGCCTGAGCAGGAGGTTGGACTAGAAGGCCTCCAAGGCCCCTTCCAATGATGATGATGATGATGATGATGATGATCATGATGGGAAAGATGGAAGGCAAAAGGAGAAGGGGACGGCAGAGGATGAGATGGTTAGATAGTGTCATGAATAAAATGAACTTGAATTTGGGCAAACTCCAGGAGACAGGTCTAGGACAACTCACCACAACCAACTTGCCATGGGCAACTCTATGTGGCCAACTCACCACAGGATAACTCTCTATGGTCAACTCAACCTGGGATAACTCACCGTGGGACAATTCAACATTGTATTAGTCATTTCATTTAGTTACTTTTGCTATCGGTGACTACATTTTTGTTGAAATTATTGTAACTCCTGTATTTCTGGATTGATGTTATTTTATTATTATGGGCCATGGGTCCCAGTGGAATTAATTCAACTTTTAGATTTGTTGAATTGTCCTGCCTTGAGTTGTGCTGTCTTGAGTTAGCCATGGCGAGTTGTCCCGCTGCGAACTGGCTATGACAAGTTAGCCATGGCGAGTTGGCCATGTTGAGTTGGCCATGGCAAGTTGGCCCATTCCACCAGGAGACAGTGGAGGATGAGGTTACCAGTAACCCACGGTCCATGGGGTCATAAAGAATCAGATACAATTTAGTGACTGAACAACAGCAAGTAGCAAATTTCTCTGCTATTTCCCCCCAAAACCTCCTATTACTAGGGAGGGAGATCATTATGATTGGTTGCACAGTCAGCCAGATATTTAGATTGGATTTGGCATTTTTTTCCACGTATTGAGTCCTTCCCAAGCACCTGGAGTAGGAAGATGTTGTTGTTTGATGGTGTTAAAAATATCATTGCAGCATGTAAGCTGTTTCCAGTCAAGCTGCCTTTTGCAATTGATGGTGGTTTTGCCAATGCTGAGGGTGTTCAAGTGCTGCTCCAGATGTTTTAGGATTGCACCCAAAGTGCCTATTACTCTTGTTACTATGTCATCATCATTAACTTTGGAGGCCATGAGATGCATTGAAAATATGGCAAAAAAGCATATTATGTTTTCCAGCTTCTGAATGTAGTGATTCCAAATCTGTGTCTTAAGAGATATTCACGAGGATTAAATTATTAAGGTTGTTATGACTTTAAAATGTCTAGTCAAGGTTATTTGATCCCTGTAGCCAGTCAGCCAAAAACACTTATTCATTAATTTATCATTTATATAATAAATATTATTAGAAAAAGTCAAAAGGAATTAAGACTATCACATTTTAAAGGTATTATACAGCTATCTAGTGGGTGATAAAATTAATTATTAAATTCTTTTATCAAAACAGATACTCAGATATTCTCACATGAAAACATTTACCCTGAAATAGGTAGGTAGTCCTCAACTTATGTGTGAAAATTTGAACTAGAATTTCCGTCGATAACCAAGGTGGCTTATTAGATGCATCGTGTCCAAATTTATAATCACTAACAGAATAGCAGAGTTGGAAGGGACCTTGGAGGTCTTCTAGTCCACCCCCCTGCTCAAGCAGGAAACTGTACCCAAACTTTTTGTTACTAAGCAGGGCTGTTCTTGAGTGAGTTTTGACCCCTTTTTATGACTTTGCTTGCCACACTTGTTAAGAGAATCACTGCAGTTGTTAAGTGAATCATGAAGTCATGAAGTGAATCTGGCTTCCCCCATTGACTTTGCTTGTTGGAAGCTGGATGGGAAGACTGCAAATGGTGATCACGTGACTGTAACCATCATCAGTGCATGCTGGTTGCTAAGTGCCCCAATTTTGATTTTGTGCCTGTGGGGATGGGGGAACTGTCCTAAGCAGAATAGAATAATTACTTTATTGCCAGTTTAAATGTACACTAATCAGCATACATTAAAATAAGATATATATTTTTTGCATACAGCTCTCAAAGGCTAACCACCTCCAATATACACTGCATATACATAACAAAGGGATGAGGTGGCTCAGTGGGTTAGGAGGCTGAGCTTGTCGATCAGAAGGTCAGCAGTTTAATGGGTCGAATCCCGAGTGCCGCGTAACAGAGTGAGCGCCTGTTACTCGTCCCAGCTTCTGCCAACCTAGCAGTTCAAAATGTAAAAATGCAAGTAGAGAAATAGGGACCACTGCGGTGGGAAGGTAACAGAGTTCCGTGCACCTTTGGCATCTAGTCATGCTGGCCACATGACCACGGACAAGCCACATGATCCTTGGACAAGCGCTGGCTCTTCGGCTTTGAAACGAAGATGAGCACCGGCCCCTAGAATTGGAAATGACTAGCACGCATGTGCGGGGAAACCTTTACCTTTTTACCTTATACATAACAAAAGAAATAAATAAAATAAATTATGCATATACCCATATACACACACATATGTGCAAAGACTGGTTATAAATACCTTTTTTCAGTGTTGCTGTAACCATGAATGGTCTCTAAACAAATGGTTTTAAGTCAATAACTACGTCTATTAGCACATACAGGTAGTCCTCTACTTATGACTAGTTATTTAATGGCAAACATTTGGGAAAGGAGATTCAGACTTACAGCCACAAGATTTACTTAACAACTAACATAAAAATTGGTTGAAAAAGTTGGGTTTGGTACCTCGAGTTAGGACAAGGATTTCAGTCCCACTTTTGATTGTCATTTGAGGAGTAACTGAATAAGGATCCAGCAACAAGATCAAGTCACATGACTTAATGTACAGTACCCATCAAATTTGTTTACATTGCGAACATAGAAAATGTGAAATTGAAATGTTCATATACGTTCTTTAGGAGGCCCCATAAACTTAACACATTTGATGAATTAATTTCAACCTCAGGTTCAAAGAAAAACATGCATCCATTGATGTACTCTTATTGTATATTCCAATTCTTTATGTCATTAATTATAAATTTAGGCGTGAGCCTAAATGGACTCCAGAAGATGGTAGAGGACAGGAAGGCCTGGAGAAACGTTGTCCATGGGGTCGCGATGGGTCGGACACAACTTTGCAACTAACAACAACAATCATAAATACCAATGATTTAATGTTAAATATATTTTTAAGTTCGCAATATCAGCTCAATTTGATTTCAAAGGCAGAGCTATCAGAACATGCTTAAGGTGATTATACAGACTTACAACCACTCATACGCATACTGCAGCCAATTTTGGTCACCATATCACAAAAAAGATGTTGAGAGTTTGGAAAAAATTCAAAGGAGAGCAACTAAGATGATCAAAGGCCCGGAGATTAAAACATATGAAGAAGAGCTGCGGGACTTGGGTTTGGCCAGTCTAGAGAAAAGAAGAAATAGGGGAGAGATGATAGCAGAGTTCCAGCATCTGAGGGGCTGCCACAAGCCAGAGGGGGCCACATTATTCTCCAAAGCACCAGAGGGAAGGACGAGAAACAGTGGTTGGAAACTGATCAAAGAGAGAAGCAACCTGGAATTAAGGAGAAACTTCCTGTCAGTGAGGACAATCAACCAGTGGAACAGCTTACCCCCCAGAAATCATGGGCGCTCCATCACTGGAGATTTTTAAGAAGAGGCTAGGCATTAAGAAGAGGCTAGCCTTGGTGGAGCAGTGGGCTAATGCCTCCTTAAGTAACACCAGCTGCCTGCAATTAGTGCAGGTTCGAGTCCCACCAGGCTCAAGGTTGACTCAGCCTTCTATCCTTCCCAGGTAGGTAAAATGAGGACCCAGATTGTTGGGGGCAATAAGTTGACTTTGTAAAAATGCTGCTTGGGGCGGGGGTGAAAGCCCTAATAAGCAGGCATATACATAGAATGAAGGCTACTGCTAAGCTTGTAAGCCGCCCTGAGTCTTCGGAGAAGGGCGGGATATAAATGGGATTAAAATAAATTAAAAATAAAAAAATAAAAATTAAGTTAAAGTCCACAAGTCTTAAAGTTGTCAAGTTTGAAGACCCCCTGGAGTAGAGTGATCAAAACTTAGAGGAAAAGTACGTGGTTAAAATATGCTCCACTTCCGTCAGTCTGATCTGGACATGAGGGGTCCTTGATACTCTCTGAACTTGGTTGTTTTCTTGCAGATGTTTCATTATCCAAACTAGGGAACATCATCAATGTAAACCCCACTCCCTTCTAGTTGGGTATTGAAACGTCTGCAGCAAAGGCACCAAGAAAGCACAGAGAATCCGTCATTTCAACCCTGAGCTACAAATACTCTCCTTTATTGGTAACCTGAACTTGTCAACATTTTCTCCCTCCAGATTTTTTTTTTTTTTT
>JAKJMR010001149.1:400443-413815 GCA_024449315.1 Daboia siamensis
TCCTCCTCCTCCTCCTCCTCCTCCTCCCCCTCCCCCTCCCCCTCCACTTCCTTCTCTTCCCAGTCATTTCTACCCATCCAATTATATCAGGTAGGTTAGAGGTGCTCTGGGTACCTTCCCTGATGGAATCTCAGTTGATGCAGTTTCATCACCAGGCTAGGTAACATCTTCAGCAGAGTTGAGGGGATGTCAATGTTTTTCTGTTTATAAAATGTTGTCAAGGGAGGGTCTGTGATGGGTCTTGTGATGGGTCAGGTGTGAGTCATAAGTGAGTCTTGTGATGGGTCTTATAAAGGGGAGGTTATATCAAGTCAGGGTCATTGGGAGGTGAACTACTTGTGGGTGGGGGGGGAAGCTTGCGTAGGTTGGTCAACCAAGCTCAGAGAAGACCAAGGATCCCACAGTTTAACCTTAAGTTATAAATATTCTCTTCTGTTGGGTTAAGGACTCTTTGAGGGTCTCCGTGCAAGTTATCCCCAAGGTTGTATTCAGTAGCTCTGGTAAGTTATGCAATTTTTTTAATAGAGATGACAAGATACAGATAATGCAGACTGTTGGCATTTAAACCCTCTGCCCTGCTTGCTCATATCTGTCTCTCCCTGCTTTAGTCTGCCTTTCATCCTGCTTTTGCAGTAAGCTGTTTGCCGACTGATGTTTGCCAACTGATGTTTGCCGAGGTTTAAGAAATAAACATCAACCTAGATTTTTTTACTGAGGGGGGAGCGTGATACTTCAGTGGTTAACGGCACTGAACTTGTCAACTGGAAAGCCGACAGCCTGGTTCGAGGCCTGAGTGCCATGAGACAGGGTGAGCTCCCGTTCCTTGCTCCAGTGTCTGCCCACTTACCATGTTTCCCCAAAAATAAGACCCGGTTTTATTTATTTATTTATTTATTTATTTAGCCTCCCAAAGAGGAACCAGGTCTTATTTGGGGGGGGGTTTCTTTTCCACTCACCTTGCGGTGGTGACACTGACAGCCCCTCCCAGCCAGCCCACTTCTTCGGCATCTGAAGGAGCAGCTTCATTCTGCAGCTGAGAATGGAGCTCCGGCCTGCATTTTGCAGTCAGAAGCCTTTCCAGAAGGCCTCTGCAGCCAAGAACCGAGCTACGGATTGAAATCATAGCTCGGTTCTCAGCTGCATAGACCTTCCAGAAAGGCCTGTGACTGCAAAATGCAGGCCGGGGGACGCCGCAGAAGAAGTGGACAGTCTAGGAGAGGCCTGGCTGCAAGGTAAGTGGGTGCATGGCACATGGGGCAACTTCACCCCCTCAAACACACCCCTACCCTAGCTTGATTTTTAGGCATGCGCCTCACCCCAAAACTAGGGTTTATTTTGGGGGTAGGGCTTATATTAGGCCCACCTTCCCCCCAAAAAAATTTCAAACTAGGCCTTATTTTCAGGGTAGGTCTTACCTTCGGGAAAACATGGTAGCAGTCAAAAGCCTGTAAATGCAAGTAGATAAATAGGTACCACTTTGGTGGGAAGATAACCATGTTCCGTGCACTTTGGCATATAGTCATGCTGGTCATGTCACCACAGAAGCATTTTCTGACAACGCTAGTTCCCTCGGCTAAGAAACAGAGAAGAGCAACACCCCCTAGACCAGACATGTCAAACACAAGGCCTGGGGGCCAGATCCAGCCCGCGAAGTGGTTTCATGCGGCCCGCGAAGCCATCCTGGAAACAGTGAAGGAACAGCCCCCACTGCCTTGGCCCTGGCCCAGAGACCCTCCTCCTGCCAGAGACCCTCAGATCTGTTCCACTCCTGCCCAGGCCCCCATAGGCACCCTTGATGTGAACGATGTAGAGCTGGCCACACCCACCCAGTAGGCCATACACACTCTAGCCACGCCCACCCAGTCGGCCACACCCACCCTGGCCACACCTATACGGCCCCCTGAGGGCAACCGCAATGAAATTGAGTTTGACACCCCTGTCCTAGACTCAGATTCGACCACCAGGGGAAACCTTTACCTTTATATTTTTACTAGCTGAATTGAGTAGCATGTATGTATGCTCTGATCTGGATATTAGGGTGGACTATAGGGAGAGTGATAGAGAAAACTGGAAATTTCCCACAGATGTTTCAGCCAGAGAACCACAGCCAAACCCTGAAGTTGGGTGGGTGGGTGGATGGATGGATGGATAGACATAGAAATAGAATCATAGGGCTAGAAGGGATCTCAGAGGTCTTCTAGTCCAACCCCGACTCACAGCAGGAGATCTGATATCCCAATCAAATGGTTCTCCAGTCTATTTTGGAAAACCTCCAGTTGAAAACTATTCAGTTGAGTAATTGTTCTCACTGTCAGAAAACTTCGCCTGACTTTTAGGTTGGAGCTCTCTTTAACAAGCTTCCACCCATTGCTTCTTGTCCTGCCCTCTGGTGCTTTGGAGAACAAGTCAATCCCAACTTCTCTTTGACAGCCCCTCAAGTACCAGAAGACAGTTATCATGTCCACCCTCGTCCTTCTGTTCAGTAGGCTAGACTCCTTCAAACATTCCTCATGTGACTTAGCCTCCAGACCTTTTCTCGTCTTTGTTGCTCTTCTCTGCTTGCTTTGGAGGGTCTCAACATCTTTTTTTTCTAACGTGGTAACGAGAACTGGATGTAGTATTTCAAGGGCAGCTTCACTAGTGTGGCATAAAGCCGTATCATCATCACTCTTCTTTATGGCAACCCCTGAGATATTGGAACGCTGCTATTATGTCACCCCTAATCCTTCTCTTCATTAGACTAGACTAGACATACCCAATTCCAGCATCCGTTCTTTATATGTTTAGCCTCTAGTCCCCTGATCATCTTTGTTGCTCTTCTCTGTACTTGTTGTAGAGTCTCAACATAGAGCCTTGGTGGAGCAGAGGGCTAATGCCTCCTTAAGTAACACCAGCTGCCTGCAATTAGTGCAGGTTCGCATCCCACCAGGCTCAAGGTTGACTCAGCCTTCCATCCTTCCGAGGTAGGTAAAATGAGGACCCAGATTGTTGGGGTCAATAAGCTGACTTTGTAATAATGCCGCTTGGGGTGTGTGTGTGAAAGCCCTAACAAGCAGGCATATACATAGAATGAAGGCTACTGCTAAGCTTGTAAGCCTCCCTGAGTCTTCGGAGAAGGGCGGGATATAAATGGAATTAAAATAAAAAATAAATAAAAATAAATAAACATCTTTTTCACATCGTGGTGACCAAAACTAGACACAGTATTCCAAGTGTAGCCTCAACTAGTGTAGTATAAAGCCATAACGTCATTACTTTTCATAATCTTGACACTATCCCTCTATTGATGAAACCTAGGACTGCATTGGCTTATTTGGCAGCTGTAGCACAGTGCTGTCTCATATTTAAGGGATGGTCCACTACGACACCTACTGTAGATCCTTCTAAACAGTTTCTGCTGTGAGCCAGGCACCGCTTATTTTGTGCCTGTGTATTTGATTTTTTTCTGCCTAAGTACAGGACCTTACTTTGCTCATCTCTGAATTGCATCTTGTCAGATAGGGCTTTCTACCTTGTTATTATTTTGCAAGATAGATGGATATGTACATTCTTGTCTATTCTTCATGCCTCTATCCAGAGGTGGGATTCAGCCAGTTCGCACCACTCCGGCAGAACCAGTAGCTAATTTTTTGTCGCTCAGGCCCAGAATGGACTTCTGGAAGTGGCATCTGCACAGAGAACTGGTTGTTCACCTACAGTATATGAATCCCACCACTGTGTCTATCTTTCCTTAGTATGGATTGTCTTTTTCTCTCTCTCTCTCTTGTGTCAGTACAAATTGTTTTGATGGTAGCTGACGATCAGTACATGAACCTCAAGCGATGTTTTTGCTAGCTGGATTGAGGGACGGGTGTGCTCACTCTTGATCTGGATCTCGGAAGAAACTCAGAAGGAGTGTGCTGGGAGCAAACTAAACTGCAAATTAGTCACCATCATTTTTCAACATTGGCAGTCAACCCTTCGGGCAAGTCTTTCACTTATCGGACAAATTTAAGCAACTGAAGAAGGGAGCGCGTGATCCCTTCCTTGCAATTTTCAAGGCATATTAGGATGGCTTCCTGACCCCAGGAAGAGATTAGGTGATCTCAGGACAGCTGAAGGTTTTCCACCTAGAAAGGAAACAAAGGGAGTGGAGACCAAGAGGTGTTGCTTTTCAGGCAAATTCTGTAGCAGCACTGTTCCACAGAGAATTCCAGATAGGCTTGTCTATCTTTTTTTTTTCTTTTTCCTTTTTTTTTTGACTTCTTAAAGATGGATTGGATTTAGGCATTTTCATGTTTGTTTTAGTTGCTTTTCTGTTTTATTTTAATGTCTACCGGGGAGGTTTTCGTTCGGCCTTAGAGCACGTCCATTGCTCGATGTCTGTTCTGATTGCCGCGGATGGAAATGCAACGGAATGAGAGAATGATTAAAGAAATATGCTTGCTGACAGAACAGCCCGTGGTGGGGTTGCCTGTTGCAAAGTGGGGACGTGGCTAATGAAAAAATGAATAAATAATAATAATAATAATAATAATAATAATAATAATAATAATAATAATAATAATAATAATAAAGTTGGAAGGGACCTTGGAGGTCATCTAGTCCAATCCCCTGCTCAGGCAGGAAACCTTATACCATTTCAGACAAATGGCTGTCCAGTCTCTTCTTAAAAGCTTCCAGTGTTGATGCATTCACCACCTCTGGAGGCAGGTTGTTCCACTGGTTAATTGTTCTAACTGTCAGGAAGTTTCTCCTTAGTTCTAGGTTGCTTCTCTCCTTGACTAGTTTCCATCCGTTACTTCTTGTCCTGCTTTCAGGTGCTTTGGAGAATAGCTTGACTCCCTCTTCTTTGTGGCAGCCCCTGAGATATTGGAACACTGCTATCATGTCACCCCTAATCCTTCTCTTCATTAAACTACACATACCCAATTCCAGCAACCGTTCCCTATATGTTTTGGCCTCCAGCCCCCTAATCATCTTTGTTGCTCTTCTCTGTACCCTTTCTAGAGTCTCAACATCTTTTTTACATCGTGGTGACCAAAACTGGATGCAGTATTCCAGATGTGGCCTTACCAAAGCATTGTAAAGTGGTATTAGTACATCACTTGATCTTGATTCTATCCATCTGTTAATGCAGCCTAGCACTGTGTTGGCTTTTTTGGCAGCTGCAGCACACTGCTGGCTCATATTGAAGTGATTGTCTACTAAGACTCCGAGATCCCTCTCACAGTTACTGCTATTGAGCAAGGTACCACCTATACTATACCTGTGCATATAACAACCCAAAGCATCTCCCTCTATTTGCCAGAAAGTAAACTGATGAGAAGGGACGCGGTGGCTTAGTGGGTTAGGACGCTGAGCTTGTCGATCGGAAGGTCGGCAATTTGGCGGGTTGAATCCCGAGTGCCGCATAACAGAGTGAGCGCCTGTTACTCGTCCCAGCTTCTGCCCACCTAGCAGTAAAAATGCAAGTAGAAAAATAGGGACCACTCCGGTGGGAAGGTAACAGCCTTCCGTGCGCCTTTGGCGTCTAGTCATGCCGGCCACATGACCACGGAGATGTCCTCGGACAAGCGCTGGCTCTTCGGCTTTGAAACGGAGATGAGCACCGGCCCCTAGAGTCGGAAACGACTAGCACGCATGTGCGGGGGAACCTTTACCTTTACCTAAACTGATGAGACCTGATTGTTCCATACTATTCCATCTCTATCGCCCAGTTAAAATTAACTTTTTTCAGGGCATGTAGGCAGTTTCTCCATTAAAAATCTAAGCTGCAGTGCCTTGCAGTCCTCCTCCTTGCTCTTCTCATTCTCCTCCTCCTCCACCCCTCCCTTTTCCTTCCCCTCCCCCTCTTTCTTCTTCTCTTTGTTGTTCTTCTCCTTCTTGTCGTCCTCCTCCCTTCCTTTTTTCTTCTCCTCCCTTCCTCCTTCTCCTCCTTCCTCTATTCCCACATCTAGGTCTAGATTCTGAAGACATTAAAACTAAGTGAGACAAAGTTTGTGACAGATGCTAAAGGATGTGCTGATGAGCACAGTGGCTTTGCCTCTCTCTTTAATAGAAAAATACAACTGTCACTAATATTATCTCTCCCCAGCAGATTGCAAACAGCTTTATAAAACACAAGAGATTAGATTAACTGTGGTGGCTTGCCAACGATGAACTTCCCCCCCCGTCTGCCTCCCACTTTTCAGCCTTTTCACAAATCTAACAAAATCCTTTCACAAACATCAGAATTCCGAGGCGTATTTCTCTCAGCAGGGCGCCCCATGTTGACTTCAAATATTTGATCTTCATTAAGCAAAGCTGTTGCCTCATTAGAGTTAAATAGCAATCCATATTCCGAGCATTCATGAAATCAGAATAATTGTTAGCCAAGTACTGTCAAAAGTGCCCAAAACTTAGGTTTCTCTAATATTATCAAAGGAGAACATTGAGTTGAAGCCCAAATGACCAAATCAGAGCATCTCCAGGCCATTCAAAAAAGTCAATATAGCCTCCACAACTACTTGGCCAGAGCCTGTGACTCATGTAAAAAAAAAAAAATAGGTTGGCTTCAATTATATATTTATACATCCCGTCTTGACTTTTTTCAAACCCTACCCCCGCAGACAGTCCAGAAGTGACTTTCACAATTGGAGTCCACACCTCTGAAAGCTGCCAATATTGAGAAACCTTCATGTCTGTACCAAGCGTCCGAAGTGAATTAATAGGAAAAAGTGGGAATTTATTTATTTTATTTCTTCATTTAGTTCCTCGTCAAACAAAAATTACAAATCTGAATGAACAAAATGAAAAAAAAAGAGCTTAAAATGTGAGACAGGGACAATAGGCCTTGGTGGAGCAGTGGGCTAATGCCTCCTTAAGTAACACCAGCTGCCTGCAATTAGTGCAGGTTCGAGTCCCACCAGGCTCAAGGTTGACTCAGCCTTCCATCCTTCCGAGGTAGGTAAAATGAGGACCCAGATTGTTGGGGGCAATAAGCTGACTTTGTAATAATGCCGCTTGGGGGGGGGGGGCGAAAGCCCTAATAAGCAGGCATATACATAGAATGAAGGCTATTGCTAAGCACATTGGTTTGTGCTTTAGATTGTAAGCCGCCCTGAGTCTTCGGAGAAGGGCGGGATATAAATAGGATTAAAAAAAAATAAAAAATAGGCGTCTCTGTGCCTTTACGTGCACCTCATTAAGAACCCCTTAAAATATGGGATGAGGTCCACAGAAATTAAGTTGGAATTAAAACTGTGAAACTTAGTAGCTGAGACAACTGGTAAGATATTCCAGACTTTTTACAAAACTCAGTTACAAAAAACAAATATTTTACAATCGAGTTAAAAAGCGGTTTACATCAAGCTTAAAGCGTAGTTCGCACGGGTTATGTCAGTCAGTCCTAGAAACACGGGATTTTAGAGAATTCCTAAGAGAAGCAGGAAGTGTACAAGTGAAATTAAAGACACACCAATCAGCCAGATGGGGAGAAAACTTATTTTAATGCTTAGCAGATGTGGCTTTCTTGTAATGTCCACACTTCAGTTTTCAGTGTGCTTGACGGAGCCACAGAAAACAAACCTGTTCTCTCTTGTCTGTAACAGACCTTCAAATTATTGGCTACCATTAATCTTCTCTGCTTTGGCTCAACAGATCCTGATCTATAAAACAGGGCTTTCCAACATCTCCCATATCCGCTTAGTATTCTAATGTTTGGAGGGGGTTGTAAATCGGTCCAAAAAAAAAAAAATCCATTACTGTTACTCTCCACTGTATCTGATGAGTTTTACAATCCATCAGGTTTTTTTTTTTCCCAATAGAATTTTAATCTTAAAAATCCACTGACAATCTGTGGGTTGGGAGGGGGGCAAATTGTCAGCAAAAAAAATCAATTTAAAAATTGCCTTAAAAAAAAAAAAAAGGTCTCCGCATCCACAGATTGTGAGTGGATTTTTTTAAGGGGAAAAATGTCTTTTTTAACTGTTCAATGGCACTGAGGAATTTTCTGTTTTGTTTTAATTTTACCACGTACATTGTGAGCAATACAGTAGGGAAATTTCCTGAGGGATTTTTTTTTTCTTCAAGAGCATCTCTTCCTCTTCCTCTTCCTCTTCCTCTTCCTCCACCTAGTTCTGTTTGTTGCTCTTCTGGTGGCCTCAGCCATTGTTATTTGATGCTGTTGTAGGGTGTCTTTGATGTCTCTCCAACTTCTGGGTCTGCCTTATGTTCTTTGGCCTTCACCCCTGGACATCTGGGAGGAGACGATTAAGAGAAAATATATCTACAAAGTAATGGATAATTCTATCCACCTTTTCCATGTGTAAAAGTAAAGGTACATTCCATCTTGTGCTGAACTCAACTCAGGCGTAACCTGACCACAGCATTATTATTTTCTTGCGACATTATGGAAGTCATTACTATCAATGTTTATCAGGTCATACCTTTGTTTGTTCAGCCTCACAGTACAGTTTGATGTAGTGGTTAACCTGAGGGCCTATAAACCAGGAGATGGTGAATTCTAGTCCTGCTTAGGCATGAAGGTCAGCTGGCTGACTTTGGGCCAATCACAGAAGACGATGAGTTGTAGTCCTGCCTTAGGCATGAAAGTGAGCTGGCTGACTTTGGGCCAATCACCAGGAGACTGTGAATTCTAGTCCCGCCTTAGGCATAAAAGTCAGCTGACTGACTTTGGGCCAATCACCAGGAGACTGTGAGTTCTAGTCCCGCCTTAGGCATAAAAGTCAGCTGACTGACTTTGGGCCAATCACCAGGAGACTGTGAGTTCTAGTCCTGTGATTTAAGGCCAATCGCTCTCTCTCAGCCCAACCCACCTCACAGGGTTATTGTTGTGGGGAAAACAGGAGAAGGAAGGAGTATTATGGATGTTCACTGCCTTGAGTTACTTAAAAAGTAATAAGGTAAAGGTAAAGGTTCCCCCGCACATGCATGCTAGTCATTTCCGACTCTAGGGGCCGGTGCTCATCTCCGTTTCAAAGCCGAAGAGCCAGCGCTTGTCCGAGGACATCTCCATGGTCATGTGGCTGGCATGACTAGACGCCAAAGGCGCACGGAACGCTGTTACCTTCCCACTGTAGTGGTCCCTATTTTTCTACTTGCATTTTTATGTGCTTTCAAACTGCTAGGTTGACAGAAGCTGGGACGAGTAACAGGCGCTCACTCTGTTACGCGGCACTCGGGATTCGACCCGCCAAACTGTCGACCTTCAGATCGACAAGCTCAGCGTCCTAACCCACTGAGCCACCGTGTCCCTTAAAAAGTAATACAGCTGGGATAAAAATCTAATAAATAAATAAAGTTTCACCCAGGAATTTTGTCATAGATTCTTATCCGAGTGAACAATGGATTATGTGCCCCTGAGTTGGCTTCAGCTCCCAGTGACCACAAAGGCAGATATTCTTCTTGACAGTCTATCCCCAATGTGGTGCTTCAGGTTTTCCAGTGATGGCCACAAGGATTGCTCAAAGCTGTGTCTTGTCTGTTTTTGTGGCTCACACATAAAAAAAAACAACAGGTGGTGTTTTCGTCACATTGTGCTGATTGCCGTCTTAGAATAGAATAGAGTTGGAAGGGACCTTGGAGGTCTTCTAGTCCAGCCCTCTGCTCAAGCAGGAGAACCTATACCATTTTCCAAAACACCTAAAGGCCGGACAAGGAATAACGGATGGAAACTGATCAAGGAGAGATTCAACCTAGAAATAAGGAGAAACTTCCTGACAGTGAGAACAATCAACCAATGGAACAGACTGCCTTCAGAAGTTGTGGCAGCTTCATCACTGGAGGCGTTCAAGAAGCGACTGAATTGCCATCTGTCAGAAATGGTGCAGGGGCTCTTGCTTGGGCAGGGGGTTGGACTAGATGACCTACACGGTCATCCAACTCTGTTATTCTATTCTATTCTATTCTATTCTATTCTATTCTATATTCTGTTCTGTTCTGTTCTGTTCTATATTCTATTCTGTTCTGTTCTGTTCTATTCCATATATTCTGTTCCATTCCCTTGTCTTCCATTCCACATATTCTATTCTGTTCTGTTCTGTTCTGTTCTGTTTTATTCTATTCTATTCTATTTCTTTCATTTCAGATAAGTTAGTGTCTAGTCATTTCTTAAAAGTGATGGAGCGCCCACAGTTTCTGAAGAGCTTGCTTTCAGAGCCTGGTCTTTTTGACTTTACCCTGAACACAGAGGAAAGTAGAGAACAGCAAAAAATTTCATGGGAGAATACATTTAATTTGATGTAATTGATCCCTGTATATCACAACTAGTGTTTTGAACCTGAAATGATCTGCCTTTTGACAGAAAACTCCAAAGGAGAAGATTAAAGCTCTCTCCCCAGTAAGAGCATCCATTCAAATTATTTGCTTTCTTTGCTTTAATGACAAATTCATGAAAATCACTGAAGGGAAGAAAGAAACGCCTGTTTCAAAGGAGCTCATTAGAACTCAGTTGGAAAGTTACTCATGCAGCCATCTGTGCCTTGGATATTTTATCTGAGGAGGAGGCCAACGCAAAGCCCAGCTAAGGGTTGACATTTACTAGTCCTTGACTTACAGCCATTCATTTAGTGACTGTTTGAAGTTACAATGGCACTGAGAAGTGTGACTTATGTCTGTTTTTCACACTTACAGCCATGGTCACGTGATCAAACCCAAGCACTTGGCAACTGGCATGTACGTCTGACAGTTGCACTGTCGGGAGGGTCTACATGATCATCACTTGTAACAACCTCAACAATTTCCGACAAGCAAAGTCAGCTCAGGGGGCAGATGCCAGGTTTAGTTTTTAATTAGATTTTATTGGGTTAATGGTTATGTATTTATTACATTTATGATTTAATTCTTTTTTTAAATTTTGTATTTTATGTTTTTTAACTTTTTATTGTTGTGAGCCGCCCTGGGTCCTTAGGGAGAAGGGCGGCATATAAATTTAATAAATTCTAATTCTAATTCTACTTAATGACTGCATGATTCATTTAACAACTGCAGTGACTCATTTAACAATTGTGGCAAAAAGATTGGAAAATGGGGCACAACACACTTTTTTTTTTGTCCCATTTATATCCCACCCTTCTCCGAAGACTCAGGGCGGCTTACAATCTAAGAAGCACAAATCAATGTGCTTAGCAATAGCCTTCATTCTATGTATATGCCTGCTTATTAGGGCTTTCACCCCCGCCCCAAGCAGCATTTTTACAACGTCAACTTATTGCCCCCAACAATCTGGGTCCTCATTTTACCTACCTCGGAAGGATGGAAGGCTGAGTCAACCTTGAGCCTGGTGGGACTTGAACCTGCACTAATTGCAGGCAGCTGGTGTTACTTACGGAGGCATTAGCCCACTGCTCCACCAAGGCTTGCTCAGCAATGGAAACTTTGGGCTCATTTCTGGTTTTACATTGAAACTACCTGTGTTTGGGCTTAGTACAGAGCTGCAGTTGGCTAATTTCCTTACTTGTATCCCGATAAAAGAGAATATTTGTAACACAGGATTGGAATGAGGGGTCCACAGTGTTGTCGGAACTTGGTGGTGTTCTTGCCGACATTTCGATACCCAACTTGGTCACATCATGTGTGACAGCACTGAAGAAGATACCTAGTTGGATAATGAAATGTCTACAAGAAAACAACAAGCTCAGGAAGAGCTTCAGCCAACACCACAAATGTGGACACTTCGAAGCCAAGAATACACCAAGGTAGAAGCTTGTCCCCCCACCCTCAAAGGACAAAAGATATAGACACAAACTGAGCAACGTGGTACATGAAGTGCAATGCAGTGAGCCATGTGTGCAGATCTGAACATTGGGGAGACAAAATAACCACTTCATAAACTCATGGCACAACACGGGAGAACCAGGGCTTTTTTCTCATAGAACGCTCAGAACGGAGTTCCGGCACCTTTTTTGGATGGAACCTTGTAGGGTAGGCAAGGCAGGTTGTATGACATGTGTGAGTTCCGGCACCTTTTTCTTTTACAAAAAAAGCACTGGGGAGAACAAACCCATCAGGATTCAGCAGTCCATCTGCATTTGAAAGACAAAGGCCTCTCTTTTGAAGACAGAAATATCCACATTTTGGACAGAGAGGACCGCTGGTTTGAAAGAGGCCATCTAGGTCAAAACTGAACAGCCCTCCCTCAACAGAGGGGGTGGGATACGACATCATCTATCTCCGGTCTACAACACAGTCCTTTTAGCAGTTCCAAGAAGGCTCCACACATATTTGCACCACTCAGGTGACCCTGAGGACACAGATAAACCTCCAAGTGGCCTCAACGACTCTCTAAAACAGGGGTGTCAAACTCAATTTCATTGAGGGCCGCATCAGCATTGCGGTTGCCCTCAGGGGGCCGGGTGGGCATAGCCTGGGTGGGCGTGGCCTACTGGGTGGGCGTGGCTAGAGTGCGTATGGCCTACTGGGTGGGCGTGGCCAGCTCTACATCGTTCGCATCAAGGGTGCCTATGGGGGCCTGGGCAGGAGTGGGACAGATCTGAGGGTCTCTGGCAGAAGGAGGGTCTCTGGGCCAGGGCCAAGGCAGTGGGGGCCGTTCCCTCACTGTTTCCAGGATCGCTTCGCGGGCCACATGAAACCACTTTGCGGGCCGGATCCGGCCCCCGGGCCTTGTGTTTGACATGTCTGCTCTAAAAGAACGCCAATGACCAGCTCTCTGCAAGGAGTATCAATCCTTCTATTCCCCATCATTCAGTCAGAGCTGAAGGAGCTTCTTGGATGAGAAGCGAAACGTCTTCAAAGAAAAAACAAGAAAGTCCAGTTGCCTCGTGCGAAAGCATGTTTGGGACAACAAGAGAACAGCAAAGACCCCTTACTTATATCCCTTCCTCCTGAAGCCAAAAGCTTCCAACCATTTTAAAGGCCATACTGTGGAGGAAAGGTGCTACTAAAATGGTTCCCCTCTACTATGCTGCACTCATTTCTGGCTGAAAGGATTACCGGTGACTTCGCCGTTGCTCCTTCCGGGTCCCCAGCAGGAACTGGAGCAAAGGATGGGAACTCATCCCACCCCATGGCAGTTCTCGGGTCTCAAACGTGGGCTGGCAAACCTCCTGCCCAACTTTCCAAGCCTTCAAGCCACCATGCTCCTGTGCTCTAATATAATTTAAATATATATAAATCTAATATAATTTATTAAATCTAATCTAAAGAAGTTGTAGGTGCTTCGTCATTGGAGGTTTTTAAGAGATTGAGCAGCTATTTCTCTGAAATGGTATAGGATCTCCTGCTAGAGCAGAGGCTTCGACTAGAAGACCTACAAGGTCCCTTCCAACTCTGTCATTCTGTTATAATACAAATCACAAGTAGTATTTAATAATAATAATAATAATAATAATAATAATAATAATAATAATAATAATAATAATAATAATAATAA
>JAKJMR010001149.1:418807-437012 GCA_024449315.1 Daboia siamensis
TTTCTTTCTTTCTTTCTTTCTTTCTTTCTTTCTTTCTTTCTTTCTTTCTTTCTTTCTTTCTTTCTTTCTTTCTTTCTTTCTTTCTTTCTTTCTTTCTTTCTTTCCTTTCTCTCTCTCTCTCTCTCTCTCTTTCCCCCCTTCTATCCTTCCTTCCTTCCTTCCTTCCTTCCTTCCTTCCCTCCCCCTTCTTCCCTTTCTTTCTTTGCATAAACTCTAACTATTACAAATCTCAGGAAGCCTAGCAGTGGTTCTATGGAGAACCTAGCACTTCCTAACAGTGAGGACAATTAACCAGTGGAACACCTTGCCACCAGAAATCATGGGCGCTTCCTCACTGGAGGTTTTTAAGAAGACACTGGACAGCCACTTGTCTGAGATGGTATAGGTTCTGCTGCTTGAACAGGGGGCTGGACTAGAAGACCTCCAAGGTCCCTTCCCGCTCTATTCTGCTCTATTCAGAATTAAGGTGGGACTAGAACCCACAGTCTCCTGTTGACTGGCCCAAAGTCAGCCAGCCAGCTTTCATGCCTAAAGCAGGACTAGAACTCACAGTCTCCTGGTGCTTAGCCCAAAGTGACCTAGCTAGCTTTCATGCCTAAGGCAGGACTAGAACTCATAGTCTTCTGGCGATTCACCCAAAGTTGCCCAGCTGGCTTTCATAGCTAAGGCATGACTGGAACTCACAGTCTCCTGGTGATTCGCCCAAAGTCACCGAGAGAACTTTCATGCCTACAGCAGAACTAGAACTCACATTCTCCTGGTTTTGAGGCCGGCCCCTAAACCACTACACCAAACTGGCAATGTCTCAACATTCACGAACACAGAAGCACCCCCTGTTTTGCACTATCAGTGCAGTGCTGACTTAACACTTTTCCCTTCGGCAAGATAGGAATTGTGTTATTGTGCTGTTAACAGCGGTGGACCCTGAACTTCAACGTCGCTCCTTCATCACCTTTGCTTGCCCACTTAGTTGCAGAGAAAAAACACTCTGCTGCCTTATGTACTTTCCCATTTTGGAGTTATAAATGCAGAACTCATTTGAATGTTAAACAAGCTGTCATGGAAAAGAATCCCACTCAGTTGAAGGTGACATGGAAAGCATTAAGTACTTTGCAATTCAGCCAGAGTGACTGTATTCCTTTTTATGGGCATAAGGTGACTGTCTCTTGTGAAATGCTATGAATTGTCTCATCTGCCCACATCAACTAAAAAGTTTGTAGTGCTCTTATATTTATTTAGATGATGGGGAATGGAAGAGCTGAAGAAGATTCTTGGATGAGAAGCGAAACATCTTCAAAGAAAAACAAGAAAGTCCAGTTGCCTTCTGAAAAATCACCTTTGGGACAACCATGACCTGGATGATTGAGAATCTCCATAGACGTTTTGTTTTGTTTTGGAATCTGAACACAAGATTAGACTGGGATCTATAGCTTCAGGCTTTTTTTCCCTCAGGCATGCCTGGCTGAGGAATTCTGGGAGCTGAAGTCCACAAGTCCTAAAAGGGCCACGTTTGAAGACCCCTATGCTAGCAGAACGCTAAACTAAAGGCTAAGAGAAATTTGCACGGAGACAATCGGCAATCGGGTCAAGAGTTTTCCTGAAGCCTCTCTCCTTTTGTAAAACAAACATCCATTCTGGACCACTGTTTCTCTGCAGAACGTCACAACTGAGCCAAGTCTTGACAAAGCTGAGCCTCAGACACAAACTTTGCTCGTCTCCCAGCATTGTTGCTAATGTTTGAAAAACTCCTGCAGTGTCGCTATTCTCCGGCAAGTCAACCGGGCCATGAATAAACTGCTTAGTAATGAAAGGATAGAAACCGGGTTACCGGCGAAGCCACAGAGATCATTTAGGATAGGAAAAAATGAGGTGGAAGAGCTTGGTCCCCTCTTTCTTGCTTCCCTTCTCTTTCCTCTCCTTCTCTTCAGATTTTCTCACCTTTCTCTTTTGCTGCTCTGCACTGAATCTTAAGGGGAAGGGAAATGAACTAGGCTTTCTGGCGGTGTTCCCTTCTTGTTCTTTGTGTGGTTCCCATCATATTGGGGGCTCCGCAGTTTTGCATTTCACCCGAAACTTCACCCAGACTGCAGCATCGCACTTGTCTGCCTCTCAAGCATTGTTTTGGGTCTGATGCAAAATGAGACAACATTGAAATCTCGGCTTAGGTGTCGCAAAGTCTGATGTCTACGCGCCTCCTTTCTCATCCAGGCTTGGGACCAACGATGGCAGAATTATTTTCTGGCAGTATTAAATAGATTAATTTTCCTGGAAGGGTTTACTTCTTTCCTTGTTTACAGGTAGTCCTCAACTTACGACCACAGCTGAGCTCAAAATGTCCGTTGTGAAGTGAGACCGTTGTTACATGAGTTTTGCCCCATTGTCCGACCTTTCTTGCCACGGTTGTTAAGTGAATCACTGCAGATGATAAGTTAGTAACCCGGTTGTTGAGTGAAGCTGGCTTCCCCATTGACTCTGCTCATTAGAAGGTTGCAAAAGGTGATGATCGCGTGACCTTGGGACACAGCAACGGTCATTAATATAAATCGGTTGCCAAGCATCTGAATTTTGATCCCCTGACCATTGGGATGCTGCAAAGCTCATAACTGTAAAAAACATTCATGGGTCATTTTTTTCGGCGCTGTTGCAGCTTTGAATGGTCACTAAATAAATCGTGGCAAGTCGAGGACTGCCTGTACTTATCTGTTTTCCTTTCAAGAGCCAATGTAATCTCCAGCTAGACTGGAGGGTGGTGTTAAGAGGGGTTCCAGTTTAGAGACTTTGCATGGTAGTAAGTGGCACAGACCAAACTTCCCCCAGAATCCCTGAAGCCTTAGCTTGCCATTCCCAAGAGAAGGCAGTCAGTCTGTTAAGATTCCTGTAACATAGGTGACTAGCAATAAAGCTCTTGTTGAGACCTTTCATAAATGGTTCTGGCTACTTTCACATGAGATAAAGATAAAGGTGGATAAAGATGTTGGATTAGGTGACCCAGCTCAGTTCCATAGCAACCCCTAAAGTTTCACTGGATCTTCTGGAGCTGCTCATCAGTTGAGTTTACTTGATCCAGGAACCCATCTACAACCTTAATATGGAATTCAGTCATTTCTCCATACATGGATGTGACACTGAGCTGTAATCTAGCTAGACTGGATTTGCACAGTGATTCAGCTGGCTTTCGCGCTTAAGGTAGAACTAGAACTCACCTCTCTTGCTGATTCGCCCAAAGTGACTCAGCCAGCTTGCATGGCTAAGGCAGGACTAGAAGTCATGGTCTCCCAATATTTAGACTGGTGCGTTAACCACTAACCAAGCTGGTTCTCTCAACATTTGTTGGTGTCGTAGTTCCACATTTATAAAATAGAGATCCATCTTGCATCTTTCAGATTAATTGATGGTGTTCCCAGAACACATTTAACTTGGTTCTTATATGAAGCTGGTGTATGGATTTGGCAATATATTGTACACTATATTATGGGGTCTTTGGTGTTCTCTGAGCTTGCAGATGTTTCATTACCCAATTAGATAACATCATTACTCTACAATAGACTACAAATACTCTGGGTTCAAACAATATATCAACATACAGAGACACACAATCAAACCCTAACTGAATTAACCATAATTTTCAGCATGTGCTACAAATGTCACTGCTAATTCCTCGCTAACCTAGTTAAAATGTTGCGTGAACACACCTGGTGCATATAGTCAAGTTCTCTGCAATCTCTAAGTCCTTTTTCCTAGCCTCCTAGCAAATCACATTTTCTCCTTGGGCTGCAATACGTTGCTCAGTTTTCTGCTTTAAAAATTTATCTTAAACTTGTATCAATTTATCCTGCATCTTATTAAGGTTCGTTTTCTTCAGCAGTTTGCTTTGTTGGATGTTTGGTGAAGGATGTTATCTCTCCCATTGTATTATATTTTGCTACGTACGCTATGAGAAAGAAATTATTAGATGAGTAAATAAGTAAAGCACAACAACTTCTTGTGAGCTAATGGACGACTGGCTTTCAGCCATTCCAAATATGAAATGACAGGGCTCTCAGCATTTTGAGATCAGAAAAACTGAGCCCCATTTACAGAAATGAAGCCAAGGAAGAATTTTCAAGGGTATCCTGGAACTGAAAATTTTGCAAGCTAGCATAAGAATAATGAACTGAAGGGTGATTGACAGTAGGAGGAAGAAGATAGATGGAGTGGAAACTCAAGCAATCAGTCATCCCTTGGGATTTCTTTTATATCGGGATTTAGAGGGAATATGTTTGCTTCAGACTGATGGAAAGCTGGGCTCCACCCACAATGAAGTCTGAGAACCAGCAATCACAATAGCACTTACACTTATATACCGCTTCACGTTGCTTTACAGCCCGCCTCTAAGTGGTTTACAGAGCCAGCATATGTCCCCCAACAATCTGGGTCCTCATTTTACCAACCTCGGAAGGATGGAAGGCTGAGTCAACCTTGAGCTGGTCAGGATCGAACTCCCAACTTTGGGCAGAGTTAGCCTGCAGTACTGCACTTTAACCACTGCACTACCATGACTCTTATTAACCATGATCAAAATTCAGACGCTTGTCAATTGGTTCATATTTAAGATGGTTGCACTCTCTTGGGATCATCTGATTCCCTTTTGTGACTGTGGGAAGACGGCAGCTCCCCACCCCACCCCCCTGAAAAGGAAATATTTGGGAGAATATTAAAAAAGCAGAATATTATATTTTCCCAAAGGATCTTAAACGTAGAACACGCCCCCCCCCCCCCCAATCTCTCTGCCTCAAGCAGAAACCAGGCCTGCAAAAATGCAGATGTGATAATCTTGTCAGAAAGATTGGAGCCAGGAAGCTTAGAGCTGATGGGGTTAGAAAGACAAAGATCCCTAGAACCAACAACCCCCCACCCCAAAAATTCAACACAGGACATAGCCATCAGCCACAGTCCCAGGGAAGCAGGATATGACATAATAGGATTAACCCACCACTATCAGAATACCAAAAGGACACACTCAAAAGCTCAGGTCAAAGTTCATGCCAAAGGAACAAGAAACAACTCCAAACACCCCAAAGAATGTATAAAAACCCACCACTCCCAGCTATGTGTGGTCAGCTTTTCCCAGAGACACATTTTTGTCTGGCTCTGCTCTTCAATGTACTACAACCTTCTTTCTAAAGTAGTCTCCATTTTGTTTATTCCCAGCTTGTAATGGATCCCGACGAAGATTTTTCTTTCAACACGACTTTCTGATGAGTAAAGTCAATGGGGAAGCAGATTCACTTAACAACCAGGCTACTAACTTATCAACTTCAGTGATTCACTTAATAACTGTAGCAAGAAAGGTTGTAAAATAGGGCAAAATTCACTTAAAAGCCGTCTCCCTTAGCAACAGAAGTTTTGGGTTCAGATGTGGTTGTAAATGGAGAACTATCTGTATAGCTTTGTAACCACTGGCTTCTTCCAAGGAACAAAAACTTTGAACAAGAAAGACATTCTTTGTTTCAACATCTGTAATTCTTCCCCAAAATACCAAAAGCAGCTTAGTCTACAGTGAGCGTACATCCTGTATCATAAAAGAAAGTCGTTTATGTTATATTTTTTGGTAAAAAAAAATTATTATTTTTTCCATATAGTTCAATAATACTTATTCAACAAGGTGTTGTCTGAGTTTATCATTCACTAATAATTTAATTCCTAATCCTTTATTCTTTTCTCCAGCCATTGATAAAATAAGTCCAAAATCTGATAGTGTTCTGTTTCTTCTTTTTTTTCAACCTCACAGTAAGTCTGTCCATTTCCACACATTCTAGAATTTTTTTAATTATTTCTTCCTCTGATGGCATTTCTTCATTTTTCCAATATTGTGCGAATATGATTCTTGCCTCTGTTATCACATGTAAAATCAAATATATACTTTGTTCATCCATCTTCTCTGGCATAATATCTAATAAAAAAAGTTCAGGTTTAAAATCTACATGTTTTCCCAACATCTTTTCTAGCCAAGTATGTATTTTTGCCCAGTACCTCTTTGCTTTAACACATGTCCACCACACATGACAATAAGTACCTGACATGTTAATTATATTAATTAAATTAATTATAATACACATATAATATAAAGGACTGTTTATATTAAATATGTATTATAATTAAATTAATATAATTAAATAATAATAATAATAATAATAATAATAATAATAATAATAATAATAAGAAGAAGAAGAAGAAGAAGAAGAAGAAGAAGAAGTAGTAGTTGGAAGGGACCTTGGAGGTCATCTAGTCCAACCCCCTGCTCAGGCAGGAAACCCTATACCATTTCAGACAAATGGCTGTCCAGTCTCTTCTTAAAAACTTCCAGTGTTGGAGCATTCACCACTTCTGGAGGCAGGTTGTTCCACTGGTTAATTGTTCTAACTGTCAGGAAGTTTCTCCTTAGTTCTAGGTTGCTTCTCTCCTTGACTAGTTTCCATCCGTTGCTTCTTGTCCTGCTGTCAGGTGCTTTGGAGAATAGCTTGACTCCCTCTTCTTTGTGGCAGCCCCTGAGATATTGGAAGACTGCTATCATGTCACCCCTCACTCTTCTCTTCGTTAAACTACACATACCCAAGTCCAGCAACCGTTCCCTATATGTTTTAGCCTCCAGTCTCCCAATCATCTTTGTTGCTCTTCTCTGTACCCTTTCTAGAGTCTCGATGTCTTTTTTACATTGTGGTGACCAAAACTGGATACAGTATTCCAGGTGTGGCCTTACCAAGGCATTGTAAAGTGGTATTAGTACTTCACTTGATCTTGATTCTATCCCTCTATTAATGCAGCCTAGCACTGTGTTGGCTTTTTTGGCAGCTGCAGCACACTGCTGGCTCATATTGAAGTGATTGTCTATTAGGACAAGATCCTTCTCACAGTTACTACTATTGAGCAAGGTACTACCTATACTACACCTGTGCATTTGATTTTTCCTGTCTAAATGTAGAACCTTACTTTTTTCACCATATATTTCAGAAAGTTATCCTTTTGATTTATTTATTGTTCAAAAGCACTGTTGTAATTTAATTTGGTCATTTAACTTCGGTGCAAATGAAGTCGCTTAATCCACAGTCTTCCATATCCATGTTAAAAATATGGAAACTGAACTGTCTTTTGTAAAATAAATTTGCATATACACTTTGAGTTTAGTTATTTTTATCAGACTATGTGTTTTGGTAACATTTTTCTTGGTTCGGCTCTTGAGTTTTCCTTGATGAAGCAAAGTTACAAAGATTATTGATTTTTTTTTTAAAAAAAACCCCTTATGAACCTCTTTCTGATTTGCTCATTTTTTTTCAGGTTTGTCATCTTTTTGTTTTTTCCCAAGAAAATATGGTCATTGCAGCTAAGTCCCACCTTAGTGGTAAATAACTTGCAAATATTAAGGCTGTAAGGTCTGAGTAGAGAAGACTTAGCGCAAAGGAGGGCAGATGGACTGAATTTAACAGGGCAGTGTATCTCTTAAATTTTTTATAGTTTATCTGATCGATGCAGACAACTTTATCTTGTTCATTATTCGGGATGCTATGATTCAGTATGCTTGGAGAGATCAGGCTGAGAGAAACTGCTTAATCTAATTTAAGCTGCTTACATTGTGCTGGTACCCAGTTACAAACAGGCAATTTTCAATGGGAAATGCAAACTTTGCTGTCTTCTTAAACTCATACACTGATTTATTTATTTATTCTCCCCTAAATAGCCTGTAGCAAATATAGCAAGCAAATGAGCAGAAACAGATCTCTGCCCCATTCCTTTTGGGTTTTTAATCTTTTGTTCTTTTCATAGTCACTGTTTATTTAAAATCCCACATTTGACGCACAGCGAAGGTGAAGAAAACAAGGTTTATCTGGAACGGCATCAATAACACAGGAAAAAATGTGCCAGTATAAAATGTGACGACCTTTTGTCTGCAACTCCAGAAGGTTTGGAGGCTTACAAATACTAGTAATAATGGGTATTGGGGAAGAAAAATCAGGAACAGGTGATTTATTTTCTTTTTTGTTTTTAAAAGAATAAATCAGGGGATTGAATTTCAAACTGACAAATTGTAGAAAGATTCTCTGGTCACGCTTAAAACAAAACTTTGTAAGAAGATCGCAGGAAAATAGCCAAGTTCGTAAATAACATTTTTTTTAAAAAAAAACACCTTACAGTATTATTATCTTTTTAAAGAATTGGTGGATTGCTTCCATATAGTTGGCAGGGAGCATCAGGGTGAGGAAAGAGGCAGGTATAGTATAGATTTAGATTGAAAATATTTACTGGTGAGGCAGAGCAATAAGAGTAGTAGGTAGAGATTCCTAGCAGGAGGGCGTAGTAAATTTTTATTTATAATAATTTTAGAAAAGATTTTAATTGCAACAATAAAAAAATAACACAAACGAGAGAAAAAAGTGCAACAAAGCAAAAAAAGAAAAACTTCCCCCCTCATACACACATAAACACTAAGAGAGCAACTTGTTATGACTTTTATTGTTTTTAAAATATTTTTAATATTTTAATTGTTTTATACTTAAGGAATTGTAAGCCGCCCTGAATCGTTGATTGAGATGGTGGCTATGGGAATTGAATAAATGCAGGTAGCCCTCGACGACCAAATCTGAGCCCCAAATTTCCGTTGCTAAAAGCAAGTCAGTTGTTCAGTGAATTTTGACCCATTTTACAACTTTTCTGGTTATAGCTGTTAAATGAATCATGTGGTTGTTAAGTGAATCTGGCTTCCCCATTGACTTTGATTATCAGATTAATAATAATAATAATAATAATAATAATAATAATAATAACAACAACAACAACAACAACAACAACAACAACGATGACGATGACGATGACGATGATGATGATGATGGAAGGGACCTTGGAGGTCATCTAGTCCAACCCCCTACTTAGGCAGGAAACCCTGTGCCATTTCAGACAAATGGCCATCCAGTCTCTTCTTAAAATCTTCCAGAGTTGGAGCATTCACAGATTCTGGAGGCAGGTTGTTCCACTGGTTAATTGTTCCCACTGTCAGGAAGTTTCTCCGTAGTTCTAGGTTGCTTCTTTCCATCCATTGCTTCTTGTCCTGCCTTCAGGTGCTTTGGAGAATAGCTTGACTCCCTCTTCTTTGGGGTAGCACCTGAGAGATTGGAAAAGGGGATCACATGAACCCGGGACACGGCAACTGTCATAAATAAGAGTCAGTTGCCAGGTGCCTGAATTTTGATCACATGACCAGGGCATGCTGCAATGGCAGTTAATTGTAAAAAAACCGCCATAAATCACTTTTTCCCATACCATTGTAACGTTGAATGGTCAGTCAACGAATGGTTATAAAACGAGGACTACCTGCAAATAAATAAACTTCCCACCCTCGTCACAAAAGTATAAATCATTGCCCAATCTCTTCCTCTCCTCTTAGTTCGCATGCGTAAACTCTTCATGCCATAAACTCATCTCTTAACAGTGGACAAATAAATGTAACCTCTTTGCAAATTATCAGCAAAAAGCCCAATCAGAGCTCTAAAATAATAACATTAATTGACATTATAGAAAGCTCAGCATTCCACATCTCAACTCTGGGCTGTAAGCAAAACCCCATTTAAAAAGCATCAAATGGTCTTGATATCGTAGTGTAAAGCACCAGAGGAAAGGACGAGAAACAACGGATGGAAACTAATCAAGGAGAGAAGCAACCTGGAATTAAGGAGAAACCTCCTGACAGTGAGGACAATTAACCAGTGGAACACCTTGCCTCCAGAAATCGTGTGTGCTCCATCACTGGAGGTTTTTAAGAAGAGATTGGACAGCCACTTGTCTGGAATAGTATAGGTCTCCTGCTTGAGCAGGGGGGCTGGACTAGAAGACCTCCAAGGTCCCTTCCAGCTCTATTCTATTCTTAAAATAATGTATTAAGTTTAAGATGACAGAGGGACTATCTCCCTTTTTAAAAAGACAAAAGTGCATTGCACAGTATTTTTCCATTCCAGATGCCAACAATTCCAAAAGAAAAACCCACCCCAAATAACAATGCATCTCATTCAAATAAACATTTCATATCTCCTCTAAACTATAAATAAATCCACATTTCTCAAATACAACGTAACTCCGGTATCCTACTATGAACAAAAGAGTAAAAAGATACAGAGACAGTGCTATCAACTCAGGAAACATAAAGAAGTTATAAAGAGCTTCAACATCCTATTAAATGACTGACGTCACATTTTTCCAGTTGGGATATCAGCATCCAAAAAGAATCAGCCAAAATGACAACGGATCCTATTTTAACTCTGGTCAAATAAATGGACTTTGTATTCTTTTTTATGCAAAACAATCTTTCTTTATAATCCCGTCAGGTGATGGTTGATCGTTGTTATGAATTTCTTCCATACTTTGAATAGCCACTTTTGCAAGTCCAGCAAAAAGAATTTCTTCCAATTGGGTCCCAAAAATAGGAAGCCACATCAGAAATTATTTTCCGAAGAAACCTATTAGAAATCCATTTTCCAAAATACCAGAAGGCAAGGCAAGAAAGAATGGATGGAAACCGATCAAGCACAGAAACAATGTGGAACTAAGGAGAAAATTCCTAACAGTGAGAACAACTGACTAGTAAAACAGCTTGCCTTCAGGATTGTGGGTGCTCCATCACTGGAGGCTTTTAAGGGGAAACTGGACAACTATTTGTCTGGAATGGTATTCTGCTTGGGCGGGGGGTTGGATTGGAGGACCTCCAAAAACTCTCCCAACTCTGTTATTCTGTTAAATGTCATAATGGTCTTGCTTGACCAAGTCAAGGTTAGTCGAGGTTAGTACTCCATGTGGCTGATCAGATGTTCTCCTGATGTTCACAAGCAATTCCCAACATTGTCCTTTTGTATATGATATTTTAACAGAATAACAGAGTTGGAAGGGACCTTGGAGGTCTTCTAGTCCAACCCCCTGCTCAGGCAGGAAATCCTATACCATTTCAGACAAATGTATCCAATCTCTTCTTTAAAATTTCCAATGTTGGAGCATTCACAACTTCTGGAGGTTCTCACTGTCAGGAAATTTCCTCTTAGTTCTAGATTGCTTCTCTCCTTGATTAGTTTCCATCCATTATTTCTTGTCCTGCCTTCAGGTGCTTTGGAGAATAGCTTGACTCCCTCTTCTTTGTGGCAACCCCTCAAATATTGGAACACTGCTGTCATGTCACTCCTAATCCACAATTCCAGCAACTGTTTCTTATATGTTTTAGCCTCCAGTCCCCTGATCATCTTGGTTGCTCTTCTCTGTACTCTTTCTAGAGTTTCAACATCTTTTTTACATCGTGGTGACCAAAAATGGATGCAGTATTCCAAGTGTAGCTTTACCAAGGCATTGTAAAGTGGTATTAGTACTTCACGTGATCTTGATTCTATCCCTCTGTTAATGCAGCCTAGCACTGAGTTGGATTTTTCAGCAGCTGCAGCACATTGCTGGCTCATACTTAGAGGCATGCTGTCCCCAATTTGGAGGAAACTTGCTTTATACATGACAAAACTATTAGGCTATATAACTTAGAGAAGGGGTCTCCAACCCTGGCTGCTTTTAAACTTGTGGACTTCAACTTCCAGAATGGCTGACTGAGGAATTCTGGGAATTGAAGTCTACAAGTCTTAAAGCAGCCAAGTTTGAAGACCCCTGACTTAGAGCATTGATGGAAATTAGAAGAAGGCTCTTTCTTGCCTTGTAAACTTTTAAAACCTATATTATACAGTGTGTGTAATTCAGTGGAATGGAAACAGACTTTGGCAATCCTTTCTGAAACCCGTTCCTTTTCCTTTAATTAAAATATTATCATTTAATCAATTCAGGTCAGAGTAGAGAAAAAGGAATAGAGAAAAGAGTTTTGTCAACATCCAGCTTGAGAATCCAAATAAAACTCCAAGTTCCGTTTCCAAAAATCTTACTGTTTATTGAATACACCACATGGTAATGTTGAAACAAAACTAACTCTGAGATTCCCAGACACCAGTTCATAGAATTTAACAATAATTTCTCCATCCAAAACCCCACCCTCTCCATGTAAACAATTTCACTTTGTTATGGGAACTGTCTGCTTCATCTCCACACCTGCTGTGGTGTCCTTCAAAAGGTTTCAGGCTTTCACAATGTTCAGCGGAATTGTACAGGTTTCATTTCTCCATCTAACCTATTCTAAAGTAACACCTCCCCCCCCACTCTTACTCTAATGGCAAGTTGAAACGAAGAGGCACATAGCTGCCAAAGTCTCATTCTTGACAAGTTTATTTGAGGAGAGCCAAAAATGGGAATAGAAAAGTTATGTGGAATAATGGCAAAGAAAATGAGAAACATTAATCAGCCTGTTTTTCTTGGAACAACACGTTTTGTATATGTTGGATGTTAAATGAACTCCTCCAAAGATACTAGCCCTGGTGACAGCAGACAATAGAAAAATGTCAGTTTTGACCTGGGTGGCAAGTCCAAATCCATAGCCTTATATAGATATTACTCAAGTGGATCACAGAATCATAAAGAGACATTTAGTTCAAGCTCCCTGCTTGGTACAAGAATCCAAAGAAAGCTTCCCAGCATCCCCCTGAAAAAAATTCTGCTGAGTTGTGGTATGTACAACTGGACACAGAATCAGAAGCCATCAATCACAGCGTGAGCAGTCCTGCAACATAGGTGAAGATGAAGAGCAGACTACATCATTTTGTTGTGGTTGTTGTTGTTGTTGTTAGTTGCGAAGTTTTGAAATTTTGAAAAGTGAGATAATAAAGGCCCAGTCTAGCATAATACCAACAAAGAAGAAAAATAACAGCTTTCAAAAGAAACCAGCATGGCTGCATAAAGAACTCTCTGATAAACTGAAAGATAAAAAGGACAAGTATAAGAATTGGAAAGAGGGGCACATAACTAAGTCAGAATATCAGCAAATAGCCCGTGCCTGCAAAGATGAAGTGAGGAAAGCTAAGGCTCACAATGAACTAAGGCTTGCGACCAAAGTCAAAAATGACAAAAAAAGCTTCTTTCAACATATAAGAAACAAGAAAAAAGTTAAGGAAATGATTGGTCCATTAGTGGGGGAAAGTGGCAAGAAGGTGACAAGCAACAGGGAGAAAGCAGAACTATTTAACTCATTTTTTGCATCTGTCTTTACACAAAGGGAAAAAACAGTCCAACCTACCCAAACCAGTGCCATAAAAAACAGAATAGAAACGCAAGTTAAGATAGGCAAGAAAATGGTAAGTGAGCACCTGTCCAGCCTAGACGAGTTCAAATCACCAGGACCAGATGGATTACACCCCAAGGTTCTCAAGGAACTGGCAGACGTGATCTCAGAACCACTGAACTATATTTTTCAAAGATCCTGGAGCACTGGGGAACTATCAGAGGACTGGAAGAGAGCTAATGTAGTTCCCATCTTCAAAAAAGGGAAAAAAATAGATCCAGGAAACTACAGACCTATCAGCCTGACCTCAATACCTGGGAAGATTCTGGAAAAGATAATCAAACAACAAATCAGCGAACACCTTGATGCGAACAAAGTTATCACTAAAAGCCAACATGGGTTTGTCAAAAACAAATCATGCCAGACAAACCTTATTGCATTCTTTGACCAAGTGACAAAACTAGTGGACCAGAGGAATGCTGTATGTTATGTATGCAGGCACCTGCATAGCAACAGCCACCAGGGGGCGTTGGCCTGAACGGTTTGGCGGGAAACCTAGTTTTGGCGGGAAACCTAGGGCCAACCCCACTGGCTGTTAGCCTACCTGGCTAGGTATTTAAGGAGGCCAGGTAGCCCTCATTCCCCAGTTCACTAACCCCCCTTCCAATAAAGAGCTGAATTCACACTCCGGCTGGCGTCTCTTCCTTGCGTCGGACCCACTACACAATACTGTAGATATAATTTACTTGGACTTCAGTAAGGCATTTGATAAAGTAGATCACAATCTACTACTTGATAAGATAGAAAAATGTGTGTTAGATAGCATCACTACCAGGTGGATTCGTAGCTGTCAGGCCGTACTCAGCGTGTGGTCCTCAATGGAACCGCATCTACATGGAAGGAAGTGTGCATTGGGGGGTTCCAGGGCTCTGTTCTGGGCCCAGTGCTCTTCAACATCTTCATCAACGATTTGAATGAGGGGATAGATGAGGAACTCATCAAATTTGCAGATGACACCAAGCTGGCAGGAATAGCCAATACTCCAGAAGATAGGCTTAAGATACAGGAGGATCCGGACAGACTCGAACACTGGGCACTATCTAACAAAATGAAATTCAATGGTGAAAAAAGTAAGGTTCTACATTTAGGCAGGAAAAATCAAATGCACAGGTATAGTATAGGTGGTACCTCGCTCGATAGTAGTAACTGTGAGAGAGATCTCGGAGTCCCAGTGGACAATCACTTAAATATGAGCCAGCAGTGTGCTGCAGCTGCCAAAAAAGCCAACAGGTGGTAGGCTGCATTAACAGAGGGAAAGAATCAAGATCACGTGAAGTACTAATACCACTTTACAATGCCTTGGTAAGGCCACACCTGGAACACTGCATCCAGTTTTGGTCACCACAATGTAAAAAAGATGTCGAGACTCTAGAAAGAGTTTAGAGAAGAACAACAAAGATGATTGGGGGACTGGAGGCTAAAACATATAGGGAATGGTTGCTGGAATTGGGTATGTGTAGTTTAACGAAGAGAAGAGTGAGGGGTGACATGATAGCAGTGTTCCACTATCTCAGTAGCTGCCACAAAGAAGAGGGAGTCAAGCTATACTCCAAAGCACCTGAAAGCAGGACAAGAAGCAATGGATGGAAACTAGTCAAGGAGAGAAGCAACCTAGAACTAAGGAGAAACTTCCTGACAGTTAGAACAACTAACCAGTGGAACAACCTGCCTCCAGAAGTGGTGAATGCTCCAACACTGGAAGTTTTTAAGAAGAGACTTGCCAGCCATTTGTCTGAAATGGTATAGGGTTTCCTGCCTTAGCAGGGGGTTGGACTAGTTGACCTCCAAGGTCCCTTCCAACTTATTATTATTATCATTATTACAACTGTGTTACTAATTTAACAACTGCAGTGATTCACTTAACCAATGTGGCAAGGAAAGTCATAAAATGGGACAAGGCTCATTTAACAGATTTCTCACTTAGCAACATCAATTCTGGGCTCAGTTGTGGTCATTAAGTCGAGGACTACCTGTGGAGCTTTTTCTGGATGGCTCCCTATGGGGTTCCTGTTTTAACAGCTTCAACAGCAGTCCATCCGTCTATAGCAGGGGTAGGCCGCCTTGGCTCTTTTATGACTGGTGGACTTCAACTCCCAGAATTCCTGAGCCAGCCATGCTGAGGGGAAAGGGAGAGGTTTCCAAGCTGAGCCATGCTGGCTCAGGAATTCTGGGAGTTGAAGTCCATGAGTCATAAAAGAGCCAAGGTTGCCTACCCCTGGTCTAGGTCCATTGATGGAGGTCATCCTTGGATGGAGTTGAGTGTTGTGAGTGTTGCAATTGAGTTGAAGACAAGTCAGACATGATGTGGTTTGAGAAGACATTGCAGACAAGTGACCAGGCCCCTTTGGAGCCCTTGAGGCATCCTCCAAGTTCAATCAGAATTCCAAAACAGGAAGTCTGTGTGAATTTCTATCTCTGGAGACAATGGGAAAAGAAAAGGGTGGGGGACACTGGCTCCTCTCTTCTGTGCTGTTCTCCCCCCACGTAAGCTTAAGAAACACTGGACCCTCATTACAGATTTTGCCTTAGCCACTAAACCACAACAGTCACCAGAGCATCGATATGTCGGGATTCGACCCGCCAAACTGCCGACCTTCTGATCGACAAGCTCAGCGTCTTAACTCACTGAGCCACCCCGTCCCTTAAGATGCATATATACAGATACAAATAAGCAATGTTTTTAAAAGGTCTTATTTTAAAAACAGTTTTTAAAAAGATATACGTCTGCCCCAAAAGACATAATTTATTTATAAGAATAAAGGTAATTGGGAAGTAATATATGTAAAAATGGAGACCAAATTTGGATAAAATGATCTTCCATTAAAACATTTTGATTCTTTGCTTTTATGAGTTTTTTTTAAAAGGTAGTACAGTTTTTCCACTCTTTTAATTCTTTACTTTTATGAGGTTTTTTTTTAAAGGTAGTACAGTTTTTCCACTCTTTTAATTAATATCCATTCAAGAAAAGATGAGATTTAGTTTTCCAACGTTTTGCAATTATATATCTAGTTGGCTGGCAACACAAATTGGATTAATACCTTATTTTGCAATAGTTGGTCCCTCTTGAAAAGACAGCCAACAAACCAATAATAAGATTCATTGCCAAACACTGTTGAGCAATTCTGCATCTCTACTCCGAGAGCTTAATAGACTGTATAAATCAGTGTTTTTCAAATGTAGCACCTTTAATATGTATGGATTTTAACTGGCAGAATTCTCCAGCTAGTATGGCTGGCTGGGGAATTCCGGAAGATGAAGTCTACACATCTTAAAGGGTGCCACATTTGAAACTGGTGTAACCAACTGTGATAAATTCTATACAAATAGTCCTTGACTTACAACCATTTGTTTAGTGACTGTTTGAAGTTACAATGGCAATAAAAAAAGTGACATAATCAAGCAGGTAGGAATAGCCAACACTCCAGAAGATAGGTTTAAGATACAGAAAGATCTTGATTGACTTGAACATTGGGTCCTATCTAACAAAATGAAATTCAATGGTGAAAAAAGTAAGGCTCTACATTTAAGGAAGAAAAACCAAAATACAGGTATAATAGGTGGTCTCTGGATCAACAGTAATAATTGTGAGAGGGAACTTGGAGTCCTAGTGGACAATCACTTAAATATGAGCCAGTAGTGTGCTGCAGCTGCCAGAAAAACCAATGGAATCCTAGGCTGCATTAACAGAGGGATAGAATCAAGATCACATGAAGTTTAATGCCACTTTACAATGCTTTATAAGACTACACTTGGAATACTGCATCCTCTTAATGCATTCTGAGATAACATTTGCCTTTTCGGCACCTGAATCACCTTACTGGCTCATGTTTAAACTGTGGTCAACAGTGATACAAAGATCTTTTTCACATGCCAACACATCCTGCAGTTGTGCCTTACAGTTTTCCAACCCAAAGCAGTCCTTTATCTGTTAAGTTCCATCTTAGTCATGGCAGCCCATTGCTCCAGCTTGTTCAGTTATTTTTGAACTTTCTTTCTTCCATCTCTAATATTAGTCACCCCTTCCAGCTTTAGGCTCCTCTGCTGATTTGATAAGCATTTCCTCAACTCCCTCATCCAAGCCATTGATAAAATAGTGAACAGCACAACTGTCTCTTTAAACAAAAGTAGAGCTATTAAAGAGGGACGCGGTGGCTCAGTGGGTTAGGACGCTGAGCTTGTCGATCTGAAGGTCGACAGTTTGGCGGGTCGAATCCCAAGTGCCGCATAGCAGAGTGAGCGCCTGTTACTCGTCCCAGCTTCTGCCCACCTAGCAGTTCGAAAGCACGTAAAAATGCAAGTAGAAAAATAGGGACCACTCCGGAGGGAAGGTAACAGCGTTCCGTGCGCCTTTGGCATCTAGTCATGCCGGCCACATGACCACAGAGATGTCCTCGGACAAGCGCCGGCTCTTCGGCTTTGAAACGGAGATGAGCACCGGCCCCTAGAGTTGGAAACAACTAGCATGAATGTGTGGGGGAACCTTTATCTTTACCTATATGCATCTTTCCCCATTCCTCCTCTCGTATTTATTTTTATTGCTCGTGTGTTGATATGGGCTTTTTCATTACATCAACATTTAAATATGTGAAAGGCAGTTTTGAAAAGCAAACAGAAAGTGTTTAGTCTTGGTCTCAGGCTTTATAGAAAAGTTTTTAGATAAATCCTCCTCATCCGGGGATATCAGAATCTTCAGAACTTTCCTATAGACCAGGGGTGTCAAATTGCTGGCCCACAGGCCGGATGCATCCTAGCGAAACTGCACCCACCCCATTGCCGGCAATGGCCAAAAAAAAAAAAGTTGTGCTAGGTCATGTCATGTGACATTGCGATTTTGACACCCCTGTGATAGAAGTATGGCTCCAGCTCTTATCAAAGTTCGATCTAATCTAACATTCTCTTTCAATAAGAGTTTACCAATTTCCTTTCTCCAGATCTGGGCTTAGAGTTATTTATTTATTTATTTATTTATTTATTTATTTATTTATTTATTTA
>JAKJMR010001149.1:441117-457249 GCA_024449315.1 Daboia siamensis
TGAATCCCACCACTGTGAATAATTTATTGATCTTGAAAACAGATTATCTTGCTAACTGGACAAAATGCGTTATCTGACAGTAGCTAATTAGAAGGGCTTAAGGGAGATAAAGGGACGCGGTGGTTCAGTGGGTTAGGATGCTGAGCTTGTCGATCAGAAGGTCGGCAGTTTGGTGGGTCGAATCCCGAGTGCCATGTAACAGAGTGAGCGCCTGTTACTCATCCCAGCTTCTGCCAACCTAGCAGTTCAAAAGCATGTAAAAATGCAAGTAGAAAAATAGGGACCACTAGGGTGGGAAGGTAACAGCGTTCCGTGCGCCTTTGGCGTCTAGTCCTGCCGGCCACATGACCACGGAGACGTCCTTGGACAAGCGCTGGCTCTTTGGCTTTGAAACAGAGATGAGCACCGGCCCCTAGAGTTGGAAACGACTAGCACACATGTGCGGGGGAACATTTACCTTTACCTAAGGGAGATAAATATAAGTTGGTAGGGATGGTGGAGGCCAAACTGGTTGTGACAAGGAACATTTGGAAATGGGAAAGACATGATAGCAGTGTTGCAATACCCAAGGGGCTTCCCCAGAGAAGAAGGAGTCATGCCTCTGTCTGAGCCTGAATCAGAGAAGGAAATTGAGCTAGAATGGGACCCTGTGGAGGCCGAGGGAGAGGTGTCTGTGGCTTCAGAGGAACGTGGAGAAGAGCAGGCCGAGGCAGGCCAGGGCCTTTCAGGATTGGGACAGGATAAAGAAGGGAGACAGAGTTCAGGCGATGAGTGTGCCTTTCTGGTATTCTGATGGTGGTGGGTTAATCCTATTATGTCCTGTCTTAGAGTTTGGGTGGGGTATGTAGATATTAAGGCTCTTTGTCTTCCTGATCTCTTCAGCTTCTAACTGGAGGGCTCCAGCCTTTCCTGAATGGATTATTACATCTGCATTTCTAAAAGCTGGTTTCTGCTGAGTTGTCTGGCTGGGGGAGGTGGGAATATTTGCAGAGAAGTTCCTGCCTTTTTAATATTCCCAAAAATATTTCTTTGCCTGGATTGTTCCCACACTGGATAGAAAGTACAGCCATACTGTGGCACATCGGCTTTGTCCTGTCATGGGTTCCATATAGACCAGGCATGTCAAACTACCAGCCCGCGGGCCAGGTGCGTCACGCTGAAACTGCGCCCACCCCATTGCCGGCAATGGGGAAAAAGTCCTGATACGTTGTGTGACATCATGTGACATCACGAGTTTGACATGCCTGATACAGACAATCAGATCACCCTGTTTGATGTCAGTCTCTCTCTCTCTTCTCTATGATAATAATAATAATAATAATAATAATAATAATAATAATAATAATAATAATAATAATAATAAGAAGAAGAAGAAGAAGAAGAAGAAGAAGAAGAAGAAGAAGAAGTTGGAAGGGACCTTGGAGGTCATCTAGTCCAACCCCCTGCTGAGGCAGGAAACCCTATACCATTTCAGACAAATGGCTGTCCAGTCTCTTCTTAAAAACTTCCAGAGTTGGAGCATTCACCACTTCTGGAGGCAGATTGTTCCACTGGTTAGTTGTTCTAACTACGGTTTCAATCAACATTCCAATTCAGCAGCTAGTCAGTGAGCTCAAACTTAAATGATTTTTTTTTTTAAAAAAAAAAGGAGCTTAAGTTCCACACACCAGTCTAATAGGTTCTTCTTTGTACCTCTGGGACATTATTTGGTTCCAATTGAGGTGGTAGTGACTAGCTGTGATCATTATGAAAGGAAGTAATATCATGGTTGTGCACTGACGAAGGCTAAAACAGATTGAGTTCAGCGCTTTTAAAGGCATGGTGGTGTATTTATAAATATTCAATTGCTCAAGAAAAAGGGGCAATTTCATTTCAGTCTACAGAACTAGAACAGGAGGTCAGAAAGAGTTCCAAACCATCTGAGCTTCAAGCTTGAAAAGTACAGGTATCTGATTGTGTCAGTTAAAACCTGTTTATATGAACATCCCATTAAAAATCATTGCTACACGTCAGAGCGAGCATTAATATGAAGTTTCTTTTCCTTCACATCTTAAATTGAAATGCGGCAATTACTGAACTATCCATTAGCTGGAACAATTATAGTTATTAATATGTATGAGAGCTAGCAATGGAAAGAGACTGATTTTTATCTTATTTTTTTTAAGATCAAAAATTGGAACTTAAGAGTTTAGGCTGCACATGGATACCCTGGTTTTCTTTTATTCAAATCGTAGGATAACTCGTGCATCTCTAAAAGCTTAGTGCCTCATATATACAGAGTATGCATATGTATATGTACAATATATGTATATGCATATGCAGGGCTTTTTTTCTCATAGAACGCTCAGAACGGAGTTCCGGCACCTTTTTTGGATGGAACCTTGTAGGGTAGGCAAGGCGGGTTGTATGACGTCTGTGAGTTCCGGCACCTTTTTCTTTTACAAAAAAAGCACTGTGCATATGTATAGAAAAGAAGGAGTCAATCTATTCTCCAAAGCACCTGAAGGAAGGACAAAAAGTAACAGGTGGAAGATTATTAAAGACAGATCCAACCTAAAACTGAGGAGAAATTTCCTGTCAGTGAGAATAATGGATCGGTGGAACAGCTTGACTCCAGAAGTTGTGAGTGCTCCATCGCTAGAAGGTCAGTAACCGTTTGAAGTTACAACAGCATTGGAAAAAGTGACTTCTTATGGTTTTTCAAATTTAAGACCATGGCAACATCCCCATGGTTACATGATCAAAATGGGTGCTTGGCAACTGGTTCATACTTATGACGGTTGCAGTGTTCTGGGCTCATGTGCTCACTTTTTGTGACCTTCTGACAAGCAAAGACATTGGGAGAAGCCAGGTTCACTTAACAACCGTGTTACTCACTTACCAACTGCAGCGATTTACTTAACAACTGCGGCAAGAAAGGTCGCAAAACGGGGCAAAACTCACAACATCCACAGAAACTTTGGGCTCAGTCTGCTTAGCAACCAGTCAAAGTCACAATAACCCAAAAAAGGGGACTTACAAGCTGAATCTGAAGTTACAACGGTCACTCCCACCCCACATGACACCCCCCCCCCCTTTGGCTACTCAGCAACACAGCTTCATTTACGGCTATTTGCAGCATCCTGCAATCACGTGACCCTGTTTTATGACAGTTTTGCCCCAGACCAGCAGCTGCTTCCAATTTTCAGCAAACTGCACCCAGAGCAAGCCTTTGGTCCCTTTACTACCCTCTGCATTTGCTTAACGGACACTGCAAATAAAGTCACAAAATAACTGGCCTGTTTTATGATTATTAGACTTCTGACCATAATGGGCAGCCTCTACCACAGTCGTAAATCGAAGACTACCTGTAAAATCTATGTACTATTGTTGAATTATGTAGTTGCCAGCACATTACAAAGGAGAAATTTAAACCTGCAGTTATCTGCAGGAAATGTGTAGTCAACAGTGAGCTAACAACTTCCCTGTTTAATGACCATTTGAAGTTATGACGGTGCTGGAAAAAAACCTTAACGGCTGATCCTCACATTTATGACTATCGCAGCATCCTGGGGTCACCTGCTCACCGTTCAGGTGCTTTGTAATTGGCTTCTGTCAATGCCATGGTCACATAATGTCTCATTTAGCAACTGAGGGGAAAGTGAGATCGTAAGTCCATCACAATCATGTGTTGTCTTGCTTAATGACTGCATCACTTCGCAAGAAAATTGCCAGTCCCAGTTGTGGTCCTTAAGCAAGAACTACATGTACTGTACATGTTGGCTGCATGTTTCCTAGAATGCTGCAGACAAATCTATAAAAATTATGACTGTGTCTGTTCCAAATTCAGTTTCCAAACTGTTGCAAGCCGAAAAGGGAAATTAGCTTTGCTAATCACAGTTGCACCATTGCAAATGCATTGAGGACTGTGGGTGGATTGGGCTTGTCCATTCTTTGTTTGTAGCTTTTGGGGATCACTAGAGAGCATTTTCTTCATTCAGTCCCGTGTGCCCAATTAGAAAGGAAAACAAACCCTTACTTATTTATCCACCTGCTTAATCTGTTTAATGAAAGAACATCAATTGCAGAGCAAGAGCAATAAATCCACTCAGAGCATTGCAAAGCATCTCAGCAAACAATACTCCAACAGGGAAATTAATTAGATTGGAAAATGATCCAATAATGCAAAATTTCAGAAAGTCATTTGTCAGGGAAATGAGGCTGGGAGTATTGCATTACAAAGTCAATTTGTGTTTTATTGAGACAGATGTTACCAAGGTACAGATGCCACTGGTTGATTGGGCAATGTTTAAATGCATTCATTTCCTGTTAGAACTTGAATTGATTTTTCTCTGGTTTTGGATGGGGTCCTTGGAGTATCGATATGAAATATAATTGCCTTAAAATGTATATGGTTGCATTGGGATGGTACAGTATTGGCCTGCATGCTATAAGAATGATGGAAACATCCCTTGGGAGGAAACGTCTTAGTACAATATTTTTCAAACTTAGCAACTTTAAAATTGGTGGACTTCAACTCCCAGAATTCCACAACCAACCATGCTGGCTGAGGAACTCTGGGAGTTGAAGTTCACCCACCTTATAGCTGTTGAGGTTCAGAATCGCTGCTTTGCACCATGCTGTGTCAGTGGAGGGATGGTTTCATGTTAGGTAGAATGTAAACATTCTAATATACCCTGCTGTTGGCACATGTCAACTACATTCAAAGCTAAGAATGGGAAATTAACGATAAGCTTATCATCATGCAACATGATAATCAATCATATTAAATAAGCAGTGGTATACTTAACGATAGTATCTACACTATTTGCAGTGTGAAAGGAATAAGGACTGATGCTGGTTTGTTAATGCTTAGTACAGGCAGCCCTTGACTTACAACCATTCATTCATTCAATTTGCCTACAGGGGAAATAGGTCGACAGACGATGCCATAGCTACTGCTTTACACTCTGTAGCAAGTCATCAAGAGAAACCTGGAAGTTATGTCAGGATGCTTTTTGTTGACTACAGCTCGGCTTTCAACACCATTTTGCCAAGCATTCTCATCGAGAAGCTGACTGACTTGAAATTCTCCCCCGCTATCTGCGATTGGATTCAAGACTTTCTTAGGGATCGGGTACAAACAGTGAGGGTCGGGTCTGCTTTGTCCACCCCCCTGAAGCTTTGCACCGGCACGCCACAGGGCTGTGTGCTTAGTCCCTACCTGTACTCTTTATACACTTATGATTGTGTATCATCTGACCCATCCACTGCGATAATCAAGTTCGCAGATGATACAACTGTGGTGGGTCTTATTACAGGTGGGGATGAGACAGCATATAGGGCGGAGGTACAAAAACTATCCATATGGTGTAGTAACAACTTGCACTTAAACATTGGCAAGACAAAAGAGATGGTGTTAGACTTCCGGAGAAAAAAGGAGGAACCTGCCCCACTTTACATCGGGGAGGACTGTGTAGAGAGAGTTTCCTCCTTTAAATTTCTGGGAGTCTACCTCTGTGAAGATCTGACCTGGAAAGTTAACACAACCCAGGTGGCTAGAAAGGCCCAACAGAGGCTTCACTTTCTTAGGGTCTTGCGGAAGAACAGGGTAGAACAACAGCTAATGACCCTCTTTTACCGGTCTACTATAGAGAGCGTCCTCTCGTATGGTATTGTGGTTTGGTATGCTGGTCTGACAGCCGCGGACAGGAAAGTATTACAGAGGGTAGTGAGCAGAGCACAAGACATTGTGGGCTGTTCCCTGACACCACTGGATGACATCGCCAGGGCTCGTTGCCTTGGAAGAGTGAGGAAGATTCTCAGGGATGACTCACACCCTGGACGGTATCTCTTTACTCTCCTACCATCCGGAAGGAATATAGCCAGCTGTACCAACAGGCTGAAAAATAGCTTTTATCCGTGGGCTGTTAGGCTTTTAAATGGGACATAATCTTATGCAGAATTGACTTGGGAGGCCGGTGTGTGGTGTAGTTGGTTCACATGGTGTGGTAGGATGGAGGGTTTGTTGTCACTATGTGTTGGAGGGAGAGAGCACGGGGGGAGGCTCAGCTAATCTCAATGTACACATGTTGTACTTTGACAATAAAGGTTTATTATTATTATTTAGCAACCGTTCCAAGTTACAATAGCACTGAAAAATGTGACTTATGACTGGTCTTTGGACTTAGAATATCAGAGTTGGAAGGGACCTTGGAGGTCTTCTAGTCAAACCCCTTTGCTCAGGCAGGAAACCCTATAACAGTGGTGGGGAACCTATGGCACACATGCCAGAGGGGACACTCAGAGCCCTCTCTGTGGGAACGCACACTGTCACCTCAGCCCCGCCTCCCCACACGGCCTGCTCACCAGCAGCACCCCCTTAGGAGAGTCACCCCCCCAGCACGGCCCGTGCAGAGCAGCATAGCCAAGGACATGGCAGCCGGGCAGCGGGGAAAAGACTCTGCCCTCATGCCCCGTCGCAGGCAGATGATGCTGCAGGGCGTGGACAGAGAGTGTGGTTGCCATGGCGCTGCTGGGCCATTTGGGCAATCTGCGGCAGGCCGTGGAAGCGGAGGGTGGCCCTGCAGGCAGACGGGGCAGGGGGCGGGGTAGGGGCAGAGCAGGTGGGGGTGGAGGCGGTTTTTGGGCACTCAGTCTCTAAAAGGTTCACTATCACTGCCCTGTACCATTTCAGACAAATGGTTTTTAAAGGTCCCCAGTGATGGGGCAACCACAATTTTTGAAGACAAGCTGTTCCACTGGTTGATTGTTTGATTCCACTGGTTGATTATTTGATTCCACTGGTTGATCGTTTTCACCATCAGGAAGTTTATCCTTACTTCTAGGTTGCTTCTCTCCTTGGTTAGTCTTCATCTGTTGTTTCTTGTCTTGCCTGGTGGTGCATTAGAACTAGTAGTGGGATTCAAGTAGGTGAACAACCAGTTCTGTGCATGGAGGTCTGTTCTGGGCCTGGGCAACAAAAAATTAGCTACTGGTTCTGCCGAACTGGTGCGAACTGGCTGAATCTCACCACTGGTTAGAACCATTAGAACTGTAGGGCCTTTGCTGTATCTATTGTGTAGTGAGTTTTTTGGAGGCAGTAAGCGAGATGAGAGGTTGCAAACAGGAACATTGCTTTATTGAGGCAAACAGGAACAGAACTGAATCAGAGACTTCTGCGCAGTTACTTATACGGTTGGCCACTAGGTGGCGGCCAATAGGTTTAAAGCAGGGATAGGCAACCTCAGCTCTTTTATGACTCATGGACTTCAACTCCCAGAATTCCTGAGTCATCTGACTCAGGAATTCTGGGAGTTGAAGTCCACGAGTCATAAAAGAGCCAAGGTTGCCTACCCCTGGTTTAAAGGAACCAGTTCCCACCCCAAATCATCCAATGATCTTCTTGGAGACAGCAAGTCTGGCAAGTCAGTGACCGTTACACAGACACACCAATTGAGCAACCATAAGCAGCATTCAAACAGAAACATGAAACAGTTTAAGTAAAATCCCAATACATTACAGTATCCCCACAGTTACATGATACAAATTTGGATGCATGGCAGCCAGCATGCATTTATGAAAGTACCAGGGTCACAGAGTCATGTGATCACCATTGATGACCATCTCACTGGCTTCCAACAAGCAAAATCAATGGGGGAAGCCGAATTCGCTTCACAACCACATGGTTTACTTCACAACCGCTGTGATTTGCTTAGCAACCATGGTATAAAAACTCAAAAAAGCAAAAGCGACTCCCTTAACAACCATCCTACTTAGCAACAGAGGTTCTGGTCCCAATTGTGGTTGTAAGTCGAGGACTACCTATAGTACTATACAGGAAATGGAGATGCCTCAAGTGAAGTTTGACCCCCTGGTGATTACATCCATGTCAGGGGTTGTAGAAATAATTATTTGAAGAATTAGTATCACTTTATAAAGCCCTAGGAAGACCACACCTGGAATACTGCAGCCAATTTTGGTCACCCTATCACAAAAAAGATGTTGAGAGACTGGAAAAAATTCAGAGAAGAGCAACTAAGATGATCCAAGGCCTGGAGACCAAAACGTATGAAGAATGGCTGCGGGACTTGGGTTTGGCTAGTCTAAAGAAAAGAAGAAATAGGGGAGACATGATAGAAATATTCCAGTATCTGAGGGGCTGCCCCAAGGCAGAGGGGGCAGGTTGTTCACCAGAGCACCAGAGAGAAGGATGAGAAACAATGGTTGGAAACTGGTCAAGGAGAGAAGCAGCCTGGAATTAAGGAGAAACTTCCTGACAGTGAGGACAATCAACCAGTGGAACAGCTGGCCTCCAGAAATGACGGGCGCTCCATCACTGGAAGTTTTTAAAAAGAGACTGGACAATTATCTGACTGAGATGGTATAAAGATCTCCTGCTTGAGCAGGGGGCTGGACTAGAAGACCTCCAAGGTTCCTTCCAGCTCTATTCTATTCTATTCTGTTCTGTTCTATTTTTGTTCTGTTCTGTTCTGTTCTACTCTACTCTACTCTACTCTACTCTACTCTACTCTACTCTACTCTACAGTACACTACTCTACACTATATTATTCTATTCTAATTGCAGAAATTATTGCAGAAATAATTTGCTACTGATGCCTTCAAGGAGGCAACCCTTCCAGCCCTGGAATTCCCAGATAAATCCTATGGAATTCTCAAGCACTAACCAGGGTCAATTCTGATACGTGCAGGATTGGCTAGGAGATGGCACCTTTTATGACAAGCTCGTCAGTGTTTATCATCCTGTGATCTTTCCTACTCTCAGAGGCATACTGTTATGACTCCATAAATAACCTTCATTAAGCCAAATGCTTAATTTGGATTTAAGAGATGATTAAGAGGATACGAAAGTAAAACACAATTTACCTGATGGTTGTAGAGCAACCTTGGCGACTTGTGGACTTCAATTCCCAAGGAATTCTGGTTGAGGAGTTCTTGAAATTAAACTCCACAAGTCTTAAATGTCTATGGAGATTCTCAGTCATCCAGCTCATAATTTTTCCCAAAATGTGCTTTTTCAAAAGGCAACTGGACTTTGTTTTTCCTTGAAGTCATTTCGCTTCTCATCCAAGTTTTGACTGAACAGTGGAGGATGGAAGGATGGTGGAGGATGGAAGGATCCTTAAAGTTGCCATGGTTGGATACCCCAATGTAGAGAAAAACAAGCAGAATTCACCATCTGCGTATCCCAGAGTCAATCTTTAGTCAAAGGAGATCAGTTTGAATCAATACATCTCCTCTACTAATCCTTGGATGGAAAGATCTGTAAAGCAAGAATAAGTTTATTAATATTGGGTAATTAAAGTGGAGAATTCTCACTTGAGCTGTCCCTATAGAACAGTGGTCTTCAAACTTGGCCCTTTTATGACTCCCAGAATTCTGGGAGTTGAAGTCCACAAGTCATAAAAGGGCCACATTTGAAGACCCCTGCTAAAGCAGATGAGACCGAGACCATTATATTTAGTAGAGCACAGATCTATTTCTTTTACAGGCAATCCTCATTTGGCAAGCACAACTGAGGCCTTGTCATTAGAAGCTTAGTCATTAAGCAAAGCAGTCGCTAAATAAAACTGTGGCCGTGCTTGCAGTCTAAATCCTTATGATCTTCCTTTGCTTTAAAGATAAAAAGGTAAAGGTTCCCCCGCACATGCGTGCTAGTCGTTTCCAACTCTAGGGGCCGGTGCTCATCTCCGTTTCAAAGCCGAAGAGCCAGCGCTTGTCCGAGGATGTCTCTGTGGTCATGTGGCTGGCATGACTAGACGCCAAAGGCGCACGGAACGCTGTTACCTTCCCACCATAGAGGTCCATATTTTTCTACTTGCATTTTTATGTGCTTTCAAACTGCTAGGTTGGCAGAAGCTGGGACGAGTAACAGGCACTCACTCTGTTACGCGGCACTCAGGATTCGACCCGCCAAACTGCCGACCTTCTGATCGACAAGCTCAGCGTCCTAACCCACTGAGCCACCACGTCCCTTTGCTTTACATATCTGCAAAGGCTGAATGTGAGGATTAGTCGCAAAATTACATTTTCACCACTGTGGCAACTGGGAACAGTTGTTAAACAAATCAGTCACTAATGAAGGACTGCCTGTCATTACATGACAACCCAATCATGGATTCTGAGTGGCGTACATATAAATGGAACAAATTTCCCCATGAATAGCTCCAATCCTGATGCTGCTTCAAAGAAGGCTTAAAATCTGAATATTCTCTCAGGTGTTGGGGGAGTAAGCCTTTCAGAGACTTTTTAAAATTTTAATGTTGTTTTATACATTTTGCCTGGGCACATACAATCCATTTCTCTTTTTTATTGTTCTGTCTTTTTATTACCTAAGGGCCCAGAGGTAGATGTAATTGGGCAGCCATTACATCTAGCAAACAAATAAATACTGTAATCCCAAATAAAAAAACATAAATCATAAAAAAATAATAAAAGCATAACAGCACCAAGACAGAATCTGCTGCCTTTAGGCATATTATCTTTCTATATTGCTGCGTAAGGATAATTATGCTGTAACCTTTCTAGTTCTTTAATGAACTGCATACATAGCTGTGGTGGCACAGTGGTACCAGCAGAACATGAAACATGGCGGCATTTTATATTATGGGGAAGCATCATCCGGAAATGGATCTTTCCCATTTTTCCTGACGTTCGCTTCTTCTTCTGCAAAAGGGGCTTCTGTTTTTCCACCTTACTTACTCCCAGGGAGCTTGAGAATTTCTTTCAGATTCCTCTTGGTGGGGTGGAATGTAGTCTGGATTCCCAGAAGGGAGGGGGTGTATTCCAGAGGACCAAGAGACAACAGAAGTTTAGATAGTGTGAGAGGGACAAAGAGACAGCTCCATCCTAGGATTTCTCAGAGCAGATGATTAATGGTGCAAGGAGTTTGTGTTAGTTTGGGAAGATTTATGTCTGTAGGCGAGGAACAAGAAAGGAAGTTGCTTAGAAGAACTTCAATGTGTCTTTCTTGGTTGGGGAGGTGGAGACACTTGGTGATATTTTTATTTATTTAATTTGTTCACATCCTGCCTTTATTATTTTTATAAGTAACCCAAGATGGTGAACACAGACAATACTTCTATTTTCTTTCTATTTTCCTATACAATAACAACCGTGAGATGGGTTGGGCTGAGAGAGAATGACTGGCCCAAAGTCAACCCACCCAGCTTTTATGCCAAACTGAGACTAGAACTCACAGTCTCCTGGTGATTGGCCCAGAGCCTCCCAGCAGCCTTCATGCCTAAGGCAGGACTAGTATTCACCATCTCCTATTGATTGGCCCAAAGTCACCCAGCTGGCTTTCATTCCTAGGGACTAGAACTCACCATCTCCTGACTTCTAGCCTGGTGCCTTAACCACTAATTCAGTGGTTAATAAGAGTCACGGTGGTGCAGTGGTTAAAGTGTAGTATTGCAGGCTAACTCTGCCCACAATCAGGAGTTTGATCCTGATCGGCTCAAGGTTGACTCAACTTTCCATCCGTCCAAGGTTGGTAAAATGAGGATCCAGATTATTGGGGTAATATGCTGACTCTGTAAACTGCTTAGAGAGGGCTTTAAAGCACTGTGAAGCAGCATATAAGTCTAAGTGCTATTGCTATAGTCCACTTTCCAAACCATTCCCAAAGCTCAATTGCCTATGCAGATCAGCCTTTTGAGGTAGTCCTCAATATACGACGGCAAATGCGTCCAAAATTTCTGCTGCTGAGCAAGGCAGTTGTTAAGGGAATTTTGCCCCATTTTATGACCTTTCTCATCACAATTCTTAAGTGAATCACTTCAGTTGTTAAGTTAGTAACACGGTTGAATCTGGCTTCCTCTTGGACTTCGCTCGACAGAAGATCATAAAAGATTATGACCTCGGAACACTGCAACCCTCATAAATATGAAACAATTGCCAAGCTTCCAAGTTTTGAACAATGAACCATGGGGATGTTGCAACCGTTGTAAGCAGTGGTAGGATTCAAATATGTGAACAACTGGTTCTCTGTATGGATGCTGCTTCCAGGAGTCCATTCTGGGCCTGGGCAACAAAAAATTAGCTCCCGGTTCTGCCGAAGTGGTGCGAACCTGCTCAATCCCACCACTGACTGTAAGTATGAAAAATGGTCATAAGTCAATTTCTTCAGTGCTGTTATAACTTTCAACAATCACTACTTAACTACCTTTATCATAAAATTGCAGTTAACAGAATCTTGCAGGTCTGAAAGCCCTTTTCCATTCTTCTGTCTCTCTTTACTTTACTAGGGAAGGACCAGAGTGTTAGGAAGGGCTACTTCTGAGACGTTTTTTTTTTCTATTCCCATTCCTTCTGTGGGCTGTGATATCTCTTATTCTATCTTCTGTCTCCCAAGGTTATTCTCGCCATTCACTACAATTCCAGGCCTATGGTCTTTCTGGCTGAGAACTTTCCAAAACTTTGGGGGATAGAGAAGAAAGAAAATTTTATTTATTTATTTTTATTCTATTTTTGGAACTTATAGGCCGCCCTATCTCCCGAAGGACTCAGGGCGGCTAACAACAATAAAAATACAGCAATGCAAAAGTTAAAAAGAATTAAACTAGCAGCCCCAATAAAATAATTAAAATTAATAAATTAAAATTTAAAAACATTTTAAAAATCCCTATCGTCAGTCCAGGTCAGCCTGATGGAAAAGGAATGTTTTAAGGCCGCGGCGAAAGGACTGGAGATCCGGGGCCATCCAAAGCTCAAGGGGAAATTGGTTCCACAGGGCTGGTGCTCCCACAGAGAAGGCCCTCCCCCTGGGGGTCGCCAGCTGACATTGTCTAGCCAACGGCACCCTGAGGAGGCCCTCTCTTTGTGAGCGCACTGGGCGATGGGAAGTCGTTCCCATCAGCAGGCAGTCCTGCAAATATCCCGGGCCTAGGCCATGTAAGGCTTTAAAGGTAAGTACCAGCACCTTAAATCTCACCTGGAGGACAACCGGTAACCAATGCAGCTCACGCAGGAGGGGTGTAATATGGGAGTATCGGGACGCTCCCATCACTACCCACAAGGCCGCATTCTGCACCAGCTGGAGCCTCCAGGTGGTCTTCAAGGGCAGCCCCATGTAGAGAGCATTGCAGTAGTCTATACGGGAGGTAACGAGTGTGTGACTGACCGTATGTAAGGCATCTCAGTCCAGATAGGGTTGCAACTGGCACACCAGGCGAACCTGGGCAAATGCCCCCCTGGGGGGCATTTATAATTCTTCCTCTATAAAAGCCTGATCTGATACACTGGACATAATAAGCAGCCCGTTTAATCATCTCGTAATAAAAATGGAAGCTTTATCTCCTCCTGTACACATGAGATTCCCAAAGACAGAACATTCAATTATCAGTTTTAGAAGCGATAAAAGTCTTCCTTCTTTTGAAGCATGTCTGCATTTTCTAATGTGAGGGGTTGGCGGGGAAGAGAAGCTGTCAAAGACCTATTGGAATTCTAATCTTTGCCTTTCTTTTACCAATTTTTGAAGGCAATTCTTCCCCAGATTTAGAAATGACATTACTTCTTCTTCGGCATTGATTGCTCCTGCGTTTCCAAATCAGTTTCATGCAGGTGTATGCAAGCCAAACAGGTGTCATTGTAATCAAACTAGAAAGAGTAAACCAATGCAGGTGTTCCTCAACTTACAATCACAGCTGAGCGAGAAATTTGTTAAATGAGCTTTGCCCATTCTATGACTTTTCTGGTCACAGTTGTTAAGTGAATCACTGCTGTTATTAAGTTAATATGTATGTATTCAAAATGGATTGTGATTAATATACGGATGCACACACACAGAGTGGTACCTCAGTACTCAACTCCTTCAAACCTCGTTAAATTTGGTACTCAATGCATTTTGACATGAAAATGTTGTCCCAGTACTCGGTGTTTGTTTAGTATTTGATGTGCTGCAAAAGGAAGGGTGTGGAGAATGGAAAGGAGTTTGGCCATCTTGGGAAGGTCACTGTAAAAGAAGGGGGATAGCCATAGAAGGTGGACAGGAAGTCGGCCATGTTGGGAAAGTCACTGCAAAAGGAGGGGGACAGCTACAGAAGGTGAGCAGAAAGTCAGCCATGTTGGGAAAGTCACTACAAAAGGAGGGAGACAGCCGCAGGTGGTGGGCAGGAAGTCAGCCATGTTGGGAAGGTCACTGCAAAAGGAGAGGGATAGCCACAAAGGGTGGCCAGGAAGTCTGCCATGCTGGGAAGGTCACTGACATAAGAAAAAGCACAGGAAGATAGTTAATCCTGGCTGAAACGAAGGGTCACATGGTTTGTTTGGGACTTCTCCTTTTTAGTACTTGTCGCACTCCTGGAACCAATTAATGACTTTTTGGGTGTCATTTTTGTATAACTTGGCATTTTTGGAGACAGCTGCTGTTATTATATTATTATTGTTATCCTTGGGATGGTAACATTGTTTGGTGGGCGGTGTTACTTCTTTCAAGAGTGATGCATCAGAATTTCATTTTGTGACATTGTGTGACATTGTACATACAGGAAAATGACAGTAAAGGTAATCTTAATCTTTTAATATTAATATTAATCATGTAACATGGTTGTAAAGTGAACCTGGCTTCCCCATTGACTTTGCATGTCAGAAGGTCACAAAAGGGGATCACATGACCCTGGGACACTAAATGTGAACCAGTTGCAAAGTGTCCAAATTTTGATCATGTGACCAGGGCAATGCTGCAACGGTCATTGAGTGTGAAAAATGGTTATAAATCATTTTTTCCAGTGGCACTGTAACTTTGAAAGGTCACTAAATGAATGATTGTACAGCACAAATGGGGAAATATAGGGTGGTGTGTTGTTTTTCCTTTCCAGAAAATACGACTCTGCTGTGGCTTTAAATTCCTTCACAGAGCGGTGGAGCTAACCCTATATGAAATTGGTTAATACCTTAACTATTCTTTTAAAAACAGAAAAAACTACAAGATATGCCATGTGTGCAACCAAGAATGAACAGATTGGGCAGGTTTTGGAGCTGCACATGGAAGGAACGTAATCAATTTCTAGACAGCAAATGGATGTCTGTAATACCTCACATGGGGAGATTCAATTATTGTTACTGGAGAGTGAAAGAAAGTACAAATATGTTATTGTTCGCCTCAACTTTCTTAAAACTGCTGGCTTCCATTAAGTAGAGAAGCAAGCTTCCGAGATTCCAGGGACTAAGAGAAAAGGTTTTTTAGGCCCTTCTCAGTTCCTGCTCTTCAATCAAGGTGCATGACATGAGGATCCAACTTTCTGCAGCTGGCTTGTTTCCTGGCTTATTACTTCCAGAGAGCAAGTGTGGTGTAGTGGTTAAGGCACTAGGCTGGAGATCAGATCTTCATGATTTCCAGTCTTGCTTTAGTTACAAAGCCGTCTGGGTGAGCTTGGGCCAGTTCCTCTCTCACAGCTCTAGAAATGGATGGAAGCATGGAATAGCTATACCTCCCAAGATATTTTCGAGCATATTAATCCTAATAATATACCTCCAGGGTTCAATTTACCCCGACACATATGGGTGACATACAATAGAGTTAGAATGACTCATGGGGTGTTTGCTGACTCTTTGTATAAATGCGGAAAGACATCTTCAGCGCAATGTGATTGCGGGGCTCCCCGACAGACTATCCAACATATAGTGAGGGAATGCACTAATAGAAGATACCCAGAAGATTTTAAGGACTTCCTCTGCGTAACAACGGTAGCTACTGATTGGATTTCCAAACTCGACATTAAACTCTGAAATGTTATTTCTGTTTTCCTCTTAGGTTTTATTACTGCTTCTTTTTAATTGTTTTAACTGTTTTAACTTGTAAATATGAAATGTTTTTAATATTGTGTGTGACCAGCCATACGCTAAATAAATAAATAAATAGCTTTAGAAAGGAGACAATGGCAAACCATTTCTGAAAAACTTTGCCAAGAAAATGATAGATGGATAGATAGATGGTCAATGGATGGATAGAGAGAGAGGGATGGATGGATGGATGGATGGATGTGATAGAGGGATAGATGGATGGAGCATGAATGGATGGATAGAGAGAGATGTGGATGGAGGGATGGAGGGATAATGGATAGGTAATGAATGGTGAATCAATGGATAGATAGATAGATAGATAGATAGATAGATAGATAGATAGATAGAT
>JAKJMR010001149.1:463298-480406 GCA_024449315.1 Daboia siamensis
TCTTTCTTTCTTTCTTTCTTTCTTTCTTTCTTTCTTTCTTTCTTTCTCTCTCTCTCTCTCTCTCTCTCTCTTTCTTTCTTTCTTTCTTTCTTTCTTTCTTTCTTTCGTCTAAAATAACAATAAAAATTGAAATTTAAATAGTAATAAGCACCTTGGGCACCATTCCAAAACAATCTGAGCTGCACTTGAACACCATCGGCATTGACAAAGTCACTATCAGTCAAATGGTAGCTTTACTTGAAACAGCTGACATCCTGCAATGAAAGAGAATAATAGAGTTGGAAGGGGCCTTCAAGGTTTTCTAGTCCAACCCTCTGCTTAGGCAGGAAACATTATATCATTTCAGACAAATGGTTGTCTAATCTCTTCTTACAAACTTCCAGTGTTGGAGTATTCACAGTTCTGGAGGCAAGTTGTTCCACTCATTAATTGTTCTAACTGTCAGGAAGTTTCTCCTTAGTTCTCCGATGCTTCCCTCTTTGATTAGTTTCCATCCGTTGTTTCTTGTTCTGCCTTCAGGTGCTTTGGAGAATAGCTGGACTCCCTCTTTTTTATGGCAACCCCTGAGATATTGGAAGACTGCTATCATGTCACCCTTCGTCCTTCTCTTCATTAAACTAGACATACCCAATTCCAGCAACTGTTCTTCATATGTCCTAGCCTCCAGTCCCCTAATCATCTTTATTGCTCTTCTCTGCACTCTTTCTAGACTCTCAACAACTTTTTTACATCGTGGTGACCGAAACTGGATGCAAGTATTCCAAGTGTGGCCTTACCAAGGCATTATGAAGTGGCATGAACACTTCACGAGATCCTGATCCTATATCTCTATATCTCTAAATACATCCAGCATCAATATCTGTCTATCCCATGTCCTTGAGACAGACTCAGTAGGTGGATAAAAGTGCCAAATCTAGTCTAAAATCTGGCTGACTGTGCAAGGAACCATAAAATATTAAATGTATATGTCACCTGACTCTCAGCAATTCTGTTACATAGAATAACAGAGTTGGAAGGAAACCTAGAGGTCTTCTAGCCCAATTTTAATTACAAATAATTAAAACATTACTGATCAAACAAAACAACAAAATAAAAAATAAAGATGGCAAAAATGGGATCAAGGATGGGATCCAGGGTAACAACCCACACAAATTAAGATGGCCTTCAGCCACCCCAACCACAGCCTGGGCAAACATGCAAATATTCAGGATTCTTTCAAATACCAGTAAGTGAGGACCAATCATATCCTGAATCTGATTTTTTTCCCCTAAGCTTGCTTTTGGTAATTTAACCAACATTTTTCAGAAAATATTTTTTTTTCAGATGTATGTTGATTGACAGCCTTCTACAATCAGAAATTCTCCAAAGTAATAGGCAGCCAATGCCTAAGCTCATCAGGGTTTGAGAAGTTAAGGTCAAAATATTAGGATAGCATCTTTTTTTTTAAAAAAAAAAGGTCCTGCTTTAATATGCAATGTAGAATTTTGAAATGAAAGCATGTAAATCACTTATTTCCCGTGTGCCTCTTAGAAAGAGGTATCTGATTTCTCTTTATGGTGACAAATATAGATAAATTTCTTGCTTCTCAAAGCTCTCTCATTTATTCTATTATTCTCATTCTCTTTTTCATGGTCTCATTCACTCTCTCATTCTCTCTTCTCTCATTCACCCTCTCATCCTCTCATTTCTCTCTCGTTCTCTCACTCATTCTCTCATTCTTTCTCATTCACTCTCTCATTCTCTCTCTCATTCCCTCATTTTCATTCTCTCATTCTCATTCTCTCTTTCATCTCTCCTTCATTCTCTCTTCTCTCATTCTCTCTCTCATTCATTCATTCTCTCTCTCTCTCATGCACTCTCTAATTCTCACATGTGTGCGCGTGGGTGTGTAAAATAAAATAAAATCTCTAAACAGATTCAAGGAGGTATTTTTTTCTTCATACTGAGAAGCAGATGGTTTGCCCTAGTGTGATTATCATTTTGCATTCGAGTGTTTCATCTTGCTCTCCCCATACCGGATCTCAATTAAAAAGGAGATGTTGGATAGCTTCAGCGTTACGCTTTCTTTAGGCCACAAAGCGTAGCCCATGTTCTACAGTGATATCCTTCCTCCTTGAACATTGGCAAACAGTCTGCAGGGAATAGCAAACAGCGTGTTGACTCAGAGTCTGAGAGAGCCACATCCTTCACCCACCCACCCACCCACCCACCCACCCAGAATCGGAGACAGCCATGTTGTTTTTCAATCATTGTTTTTATTGTAAAGGTTGAAGACCTTTCCTATGAGCTCCATTAAGTGTAGGACTGGGTCATTCCCTCTCAGCCAATTTATGGCGGGTCAGATATGAACAGCAACCCTGCTTCTTAGTTATGTGCTTCACATTCATTATTTAGTTACAAATAAAGGTAATCCTCAACCTATGATCACAACTGTCAGCAGAATTTCCATTGCTAAGCAAGGTGGCACAGTTGTTTAAGCTAATCACTGCAGCAATTAAGTAAATAATGGAGAGAGAGAGAGAGAGAGAGAGAGAGAGAACTCACAGTCTTCCATGCATATTTCCCACCTCACCCCCGGCCCCTCAGTAAACTAGAAGATGTGTATGCCCAATTATTTTTATTTTTAATCCAGACATAAATCATCCCTAGTGAAATCCACCCCACAGTTGAGGGGAAAAAATCCTGATTTATATTCAGTCAAACATATTCAGTCTTTTCTACAACTTTATGTGTTGATATAAATAATATTCTTTATCATTATAGAATTCTGTGCATCTGTGTGTGGGTATGTGTGTTTGTGAGTGAGTGAGAGAGATAGAGTGTGTGAGTATATATATATATATATATATATATATATATATATATATATATGTGTGTGTGTGTGTGTGTGTGTGTGTGTGTATATGTGTGTGTGTGTGTGTGTGTGTGTAAATTGGTTTTGCTAACAAAGAATTAAAGGGAGACTGATATGTATACACACACACACACATACACACACACACACATATATATTACATTACAGTTATAACTGCTCTTTTAGGACTGCACAGTTTCTTTAAGAATTATCCATCTGGGGTCTGCTAAGTTAAACCAATTCTCCAACTGCTGATTGCTGATTGCAGAAGAAACGGGCTGCATTGCTAAGAGTTTAGAAAATGCATTTCAAGCATTGCTAAAAGCATGTGTACTTCTTTGTCAGAATGAACACGCAGGGCAAAAACATGGAAGCAGAAATGTCAGAACAACAAGAAGGCCAGCTTGCCTTGTACGGCCCTGGGGAAGACCAGCTTTAATTTATTCACCGAAAAAAGCAACCATTAACACATACAACAAGTCCTCCATTTTTGTCATTACTGATGCTTGCCTCAAGAAACTTCTCTGGGTCAAATGAAATCCCCAAAATCTTCATCAAATGCGGAGTATATCTATAGGAATAGAATACATACAGAAGAGAATATTTGTAGCTCAGGGTTGAACTGTGGGGTCCTTGGTGCTCTCTGAGCTGGATGGTTTTCTTGCGGACCTTTTATTACCCAACTAGGTAATATCATCAGTGCTAGAAGGGAGAGGGGTCGGAGGAGGAGGAGGAGGAGGAGGATGGAGTCCTTAGTGCTCTCTGAGCTTTGTTGTTTTCTTGCAGATGTTTCACTATCCATCTCAGTAGCCTTCATCAGAGCACTGATGTCTAGTACTGATGACGTTACCTAGTGAAGTAATGGGTAAACTCTTAAAACAGTGTATTTAAACAAAGCAAAAGCAAGAACAAATGAATGTGCCAGGAAAGAGAGAGAGAAAGAGATACATACTTTGCTTAGCCTGCCACTGGGGGGGGGGGGACTTGTTATAGGCATCCACTTAACAACCTGGTGTTACTAACTTAACAACTGCAGTGATTCACTTAATAACTGCAAGAAAGGATGTAAAATGGGAGAAAACTCACTTAGCTATCATTTTGGCGACAGAAATTTTGGACTCCATTGTGGTCGTAAGTTGAGGACCACCTGTATACTGCAGAAAATTTCCTGAGACCCAGGAAATAAGGTCTTCCCATGCCTGCCCGCCTAGCAGTTTTGGTTTTTGATTTTTCAAAAACTTAAGAGGAGAAAGAAGAATTCTTTGGCTTGCCCAGAATAGAACAACCACGTGTGACAAGCAACAAATAGAACAGCAATTTCTTTGTTTTGACAGGTGTGTCATTCCTGGCAAAAAGTCGATCCACCATCCCCACCGCTCACTCTTGGGAGCAACCTTAATAGAAAAGATGTTTGTTCATCATGAGCAAAGGAAACCACCGCCTATCAGGTTTCTCATCCTGACCCCACCCGTGACCCTTAGTTACTGTCCCAACTTGGCTAGTTAGAAAAGAAAGACTCTTGATGCCATGATTAGCCAAAGTACACTCCACTAAAGCCAAGTGGTTACAGGGTAGCAATGCCAGATCTAAATTTTCGTGCCCCAAACATCTGGTTAATTTTTCTTCCCCCTCCCCACGTTCCCCTTGGTTATCTCTAGCTGTCCAATTACATTCAAACAAATTGTTTTGGACAGTGTTGCTTTCCATGGTGTAACTTCGGAACAGGCAGCGGCTCTCACAGGATGACATAACAAATACCACATTTCCCCGAAAGTAAGACCTACTCTGAAAATAGAGCCCTAGCTTGATTTTTTGGGGGGTGGACCTAATATAACCCCTACCCCAGAAATAAGCCCCAGTTTTGGGGTGAGGCCCACGCCTAAAAATCCAGGTGGAGGGGTGGAGCTGCCCCATGCGCCATGCACCCATTTAACAGGCCTCCCATGAACTGACAGCTGCCTATCCTCAGCGGCCCACTTCTTCTGTGGCATCTCCCGGCCTGCGTTTCACAGTCAGAGGCCTTTTCGGAAAGGCCTCTGACAGCGAAATGCAGGCCCGAGCTCCATTCTCAGCTGCAGAATGAAGCTACTCCTTCGGCCGCAGAAAAAGTGGGCCGGCTGGGGGGGTTGTTGGTGCCGGACGTGAATGAAAAAGACACTCCCCGAAAATAAGACCTGGTGCCTCTTTTGGAGGCAAAAAATAAAATAAAATAAGACCGAGTCTTATTTTTGGGGAAACACAGTAGTTTCGATTCCCCTTGTGTTAATTCCCCCTCTTTTTTATCCCACTCTGCCGCTCCTTCTTCCTGTTGCGTATGGCTGACTGGCATTTTGCGAAGCATGGCTAGCATAGCATCATGGCAGCCCTGACAGTTACACCATAGGTGTGTTAGGTTTATTAAAAGGGAAAATAAAACAGGGAATGACTGACAGATTGCTAGTTCTGGGCTTTCCAAATGTCAGGATCGCTGATATTGATCCGCTCATATCAGCATTCATTCAACCATCAAGAGAACCTACCAAGCACTGGAAGACAGCCTCAATAGTGGTTGCCAACAATCTTGTGAGGGTGATGTGATTTTGAAAAGAGAAATCCTATCTAGAAGTAAGGAGATATTTCCTGAAAATGAGAACAATTAATCAGTGGAACGCCTTGCCACCAGAAGTTCTGGCTGCTCAAAATGCTAGACATTTTTAAGAAGAGATTGGACAGCCATTTGCCTGAAATGATATCAGGTCTCATGCTTGAGGAGTCACCCCTAGTCCTTCTCTTTGTTAGACTAGACATATCCAATTCCCACAACCGTTCTTCGTACGTTTTAGCTTCCAGCCTTCTAATCATCTTTGTTGCTCCTCTTTTCACTCTTTCTAGAAGCTCAACATCTTTTTTGTATTGTGGCAATCAAAACTGGATGCATTATTCCAAATGTGGTCTTACCGAGGCATTATAAAGCAGTACTAATACTTGATGTGATCTTGATTGTACTTAGCTATCCTTTCCTCTTTAATTAAATAGATCCAACTCTTCCATGCAACCTTTACAGGAGTTGTTTAAATTCCCCAGTAATTTTGATTGGCTTTTCCTATATTTCTCCAGCTCTATAATTTTGACGTGTAATGAGTAGAATGTTGCACAGTAATTTACTTTTATTTCCGCACCATCACTGCTTCCATTCTCTGATCCCTTGAAAGCAGTTTGAAGCCAGTCTATCATCAAGCCTATATCAACAATAAAACACAGAGAATCGTTAATTTGTGAATATAATATTTTTAAAGATCACTTGCCTGCCATAACCCTACAGTAAGAAAAATCCTCTGATTCCCACCACCCCCTTTCTGTACAAATGGGCAGTAAAATAGTCTGCTCCTCATACACCCGTATCATTATTCCATATTGTATGCATTTGTCTGGTTGTATATTAAGAACTACTGCAAGTCAGTAAGCACCCAAATGAAGTCAGTTGCAAAGAACTGGTTTCTGAGCCCATGTTCCGTATTGTCTGGATGATGGATAACTGGCATAAGGTAGCGTAAGATCCCAGTCCCTTACTTGAACTTGAGATGCCATATCAATCTAATCAGATAACCCAAGCAGAGGCTTCTTAGACAGCTATTTATTTGATCAGATAAGATGGCTGGGTGGCAGACAATCTGGAACATTGGCAGAGTTAGGTCCAGAAGTGCCACACCTTAGAAAGTTATTCAAGGAATCACCAAGAACAGTCCCACCAAGACTGATAAGGCATATAAAAAGAAAGCAAATCTCACTCCCTTCTAGCCCTGATGTTGTTACCTAGTTTGGAAATGAAATGTTTGGGGGGAAAAAAACCAAGCTCAGAGAGCATCAAGGACCCCGCATTTATTTGCATCTTGTAAAAAAAAAACAACCCACAGAGATTATACAAATGGAGTATTTTAAATTAAAACACAGTGAAATTAAAATCAGAAGGCGTTCTGAAGTTCATGGCTTTTTTGCCTACACTGATGCTCAGAGCGTGGAAAATAAGCCAAATGAACGTAAGCTCTTAACATAGAAAGTCAAACATAATTTAAGAGATATAACAGAGAGCTAGCAAGATAATGGCCAGGCCTGGAATATAACACTGAAAAGCAGTATGTAATCAAAAAGAAACTATGGGGAGGATTTCGGCTATACATTAAACAAAGTCCATCCCACATAAATGTTCTTGGCAATGCAATAGACCGCATTAGGGTTGAAATAAAGAGGCATCGCCTAGCACTTTTTCAGACTTAGCATCTTTTAATACAATTTGTTAATTCAAGATTTATAGCTACCATCAACCAACACAGCTCTCTTATAATGTTTATCAGTTAAATAAGAGGAAGAGCTAATGAAGTATAGCTCTTGGTGTCTGCTGTAATTCACCAAAGGAGCATAAAGGCTTAGTGTCATCTGTACCAGGGGTCCTCAACCTTGGCAACTTTAAGACTTGTGGGCTTCAACTCCCAGGAATTCTGGGATTTGAAGTCCACAAGTCTTAAAGTTGCCAAGGTTGAGGAGCCCTGATCTTGACAGACCTGATGTGCCACGTGACAGGGTGAGCTCCCGTTACTTGCCACAGCTCCTGCCCACCTAGCAGATCGAAAGCATGCAAGTGCAACTAGATAAATAGGTACCACTGTGGTGAGAAGGTAAGAGCGTTCTGTGCACATTTGGTGTATACTGTATAGCCATATTGGCCACGTGAAAGTGTCCTGGGACAACGCTGGCTCTCTCAGCTAAGGAAGGGAGATGAGCACTGCCCCCTAGAGCAGAGGTCCCCAACCTTTTGGGCACCAGGGACCGGTTCCGTGGAAAGAGGTTTTTCCGTGGACCGGAGAGTCTGTGTTTTTATGTGCCGCCTGCATCCCACAGATGGGGCTTTGCTTTTTTTTGCAGATCAGTTGCTGACATGCTGTGGCCTGATACTGGTCCGCGGACCGGGGGTTGGTGACCCCCTGCCCTAGAGTAAGAAATGACTAGAAAGAGAAAATCTTTACCTTTACTTTATGTATAACTCACCTGGCCAAGAAGCAAATATGGAAAACACCCTCCGAAAACAAACCACAGACCTGCAAAAGAGGCATGAAGAGGTATTGACAGAGGCTTTAATTACTGGCAGTCCTTGACTTCAAACCATTTCTTTAGTGACTGTTCAGAGTTACAAGGACAGTCAGAAAATTGACTTATGACTGATTTTCACACTTAGAACCATTGCAACATCCCTGGGGTCATGTAATCAAAATTCAGAGGCTTAGCAACTGGCTCATATATATATATGATGGCTGCAGCGTCCCGGGATCGTGTGATCATCTTTTGTGACCTTCCGACAAGCAAAGTCAATGGGAAAGCTAAGTTTACTAAACAGCTAACTGAACAGCTGCAGTGATTCACTTAAGAACTGTGGCAAGAAATGGGGCAAAACTCACGTAACGAGTATCTCATTTAGCAACAGAAACGTTGGGCTCAATTGCGGTCGTAAGTCGAGGGCTACCTAAGTCGAGAACACAGTAGATGAAGCCAATGTCACTTGGCAAAAGGTTAGGAAGGATTTGAGCAGCTACACACAGACACACACAGACACACACACACACACACACACACACACACCCCTGCGCCAAAGGGGTATATATTAGAAATGAAGAGAGGACCAGTCAGAAAAGGAGAGTACAAACAGGCAGCACAACATTTTACAGATGGTCTCAGGAACCTAAAAGCTAGAAATTAGTTATTACTAGTGAAAGACGTAAATTGCAAAAAAAAGATTTTTTTAGAGATGTATTCCAAACAGAAAGAAAAGAATTATAGCTTAGCAGTTATTCTGTGAAGGTGGCAAATTTCTCAGGTAGGAAAGAAACAGCTACTCGCAGTGCTTTTTTTGTAAAAGAAAAAGGTGCCAGAACTCACACATGTCATACAACCCGCCTTGCCTACCCTACAAGGTTCCATCCCAAAAAGGTGCCGGAATTCCGTTCTGAGCGATCTATGAGAAAAAAAGCCCTGGCTACTCGGTTCCTATTCTAATCTCTCTCTCACACACACACAAAAAGCATTCAGTTTACCACAATATTTTGAAGAAAAAGACAAAAGGGAGAGGAGGGAAAGTTTGAGGCCAACAGAAGCAGAGTAGGGAATATCGCTGTACAGATAATCTTCATTTAATGAGCACCCATTCAGTCACCATTCAAAGTGTCTATGGAGATTTTCAATTATCCAGATCACGGTTGCCCCCAAAATGCTTTTCCAAAAAGCAACTGGACTTCCTCGGTTCCTTCCTTGAAAAAATTTCGCTTCTCATCCAGGAAGCTTCTTCGGTTCTGATTGAGTGGTGGAGAATGGAGATTTATATTCTCTTTGCAGAAACATAGGAACCAAGAAAGTCCAGTTGCCTTTTGGAAAAGCACTTTTGGGATGCCCATTAAAAGTTACTTAACAATTGTATTACTAACTGCAGTGATACACTTAACTGTGGCAAGAAAGGTTGTAAAATGGAACAAGACTCACTTAACAACTGTCCCACTTAGCAACATAAATTTTGGGCTTAATTGTGGTCATAAGTCAAGGACTATCTGAATACTGGACCAAGCAATAGGACTATATTCATGGTCTGGCAAGAAAATTAGTTGGAGGTATCCATGCAGATGGGGACTGCAGCCAAGAAATTAAAAGACGCTTGCTCCTGGGGAGGAAAGCCATGGCAAATTTAGATAGCACACTAAAAAGCAGATACGTCACCCTGCCAACAAAAGTACGTTTAATCAAGGCTGTGGTCTTCCCAGTTGCAATGTATGGCAGTGAAAGCTGGACCATAAGAAAGGCTGAGCACCAAAGAATTGAGGCCTTTGAACTATGGTGCTGGAGAAGACTCCTACAAGTCCCTTGGACTGCAAGGCGATCAAACCGGTCAGTCCTAGAGGAGATCATCCCTGACTCCTCTTTAGAAGGCCAGATCCTGAAGCTAAAACTCAAATCCTTTGGCCACCTAATGAGAAGGAAGGACTCACTGGAGAAGAGCCTAATGCTGGGAAAGGTTGAGGGCAAGAGAAGAAGGGGACGACAGAGAATGAGGTGGCTGATGGAGTCACTGAAGCAGTAGGTGTGAGCTTAAATGGACTCCAGAAGATGGTAGAGGATAGGAAGGCCTGGAGGAATATTGTCTATGGGGTCGCGATGGGTCGGACATGACTTCGCAACTAACAACAACAATGTCCTCTTTTAACAGAATTCCAGAGTTGGAAGGGACCTTGGGGGTCTTCTAGTCGAACCCCCTGCTCAGGCAGGAAACCCTATACCATTTCAGATAAATGATTGTCCAATCTCTTCTTAAAAACTTGCAGTGTTGAAGCATTCACAGCCTCTGGAGGCAGATTGTTCCACTGATTAATTGTTCTGTCAGGAAATTTCTTCTTAGGTCTAAGTTGCATCTCTCCTTGATTAGTTTCCATCCATTGCTTCTTGTTCTGCCTTGGAGAATAGGCTGACTTCCACTTCTTTGTGTCAGTCCCTAAGATATTGGAAGACTGCTATCATGTCACCCTTGGTCCTTTCTCTTCATTAAACTAGAGATACTCAATTCCAGCAACCGTTCTTTATATGTTTTAGCTTCCAGTCCCCTAATCATCTTTGTTGCTCTTCTCTTAGACTTCTTCAGGACAGTTTAAAGGCAATTTTAATGGAGATTATGGTTTTATCAATAATCCTGGGTTTTCTGTGATGTCCTTTGACAACGGAAAATATTAATCTGTCTCTTCCAGACAATTAAGTCTTCTGAAGAAAGGGAGTAATTTAGCAAATTGGTGAGGTGGTAGAAGATTTAGTTTCTGGTAATAGAAAAGTACAAATTGTAATTCAGTGTGGAAGGATCAAAAGCTGCACAGAAGGCTGAGGTTTTAGACCAGACATGTCAAACACAAGGCCCGGGGGCCAGATCCGGCCCGCGAAGTGGTTTCATGCAGCCCGCGAAGCCATCCTGGAAACAGTGAGGGAACGGCCCCCACTGCCTTGGTCTTGGCCCAAAGACCCTCCTCCTGCCAGAGACCCTCAGATCTGTCCCACTCCTGCCCAGGTCCCCATAGGCACCCTTGACGCAAACGATGTAGAGCTGGCCACGCCCACCCAGTAAGCCATACGCACTCTAGCCACGCCCACCCAGTAGGCCACGCCCACCCTTGCCACACCCACCCGGCCCCCTGAGGGCAATGGCAATGCTGATGCGGCCCTCAATGAAATTGAGTTTGACACCCCTGTTTTAGACTGACTAAAAGCACATTCATTATATATAAAAAAAACTTGGTGGAGCAGTGGGCTAATGCCTCCTTCAGTAACACCAGCTGCCTGCAATTAGTGCAGGTTCGCATCCCACCAGGCTCAAGGTTGACTGAGCCTTCCATCCTTCCGAGGTAGGTAAAATGAGGACCCAGATTGTTGGGGGCAATTAGCTGATTTTGTAATAATGCCGCTGGGGGGGGGGCGGTGAAAGCCCTAATAAACAGGCATACATAGAATGAAGGCTATTGCTAAGCACATTGATTTGTGCTTAGATTGTAAGCCGCCCTGAGTCTTCGGAGAAGGGCGGGATATAAATGGAATTAAAATTAAAAATAAAAAATAATTCACAATGCATTGGTTGCTTTGTAATAAAAATGGTGCGATTGTGATTCGGTGCTCCCAGAGGGTGCTCCACACCACCAACACACCCACAATATGTGCAAAGTTGCGACACTCTAGATCACGCATAACATTGCAAGAGGCATTGTTAGAAAATTCTGGGTCAGTGCTAGTAAGAATCACTGACAGGCAAAGTCAAAGAGGTGTGATCAAGGCCTCCTTTAAGGTGAAGAGTTCAAGTATATGTAACATTTGGGACAATTTGTTGTCAAAGTGGTAACAGAAATTTGAGTTGTCTGGGACTCAAAATAAGAACAGATTTCAAGGAGCAGAGTCCAGATCGAGTGGTTAAAAAAAAAAAGTCATTTCGACAATTGAATGAGCTGAGATAAAGCTCTTATCCCAAAAACCCTTATTCTGCACTGTGCAGTAGCTAAATTGTAATTGCAGGCCTGAAATAGAAGTGACACGTATACATGTAGTCCTCTACTTACGATCAAAATTGGTATCAGAATTGTATTGCTAAACAAGGTGTTTGTTAAGTGAGTCACGCCCAATTTTATAACCACTGTTGTTAAACAAATCACCGCAGTTGCTAAGTGACTCATGTGGTCATTAAGCGAATCCAGCTTCCCACATTGACTTTGCTTGGCAGAAGCTGTTGGGAAGGTCGTAAAGGGTGAACACCATGACCCCAACAGCTATAAATACACGCTGGTTGCCAAGCATCCAAATTTTGATCAAGTGACCATGAGAATGCTAAAATGGTCAGATGTGCCAGAACTGGTTGTAAGTCACTTTTTTTAGTGCCATTGTAACTTTCAACGGTCACTAAATGAATGGTCATAAGTCAAAGACTGTCTGCATTATGTTAATAAAATAATGATGATGATGATGGAAGAGAAATTGGAGGTCATCTAGTCCAACCCCCTGCTCTAGTCCAACCCCCTGCCCTATACCATTTCAGACAAATGGCTGTCCAGTCCCTTCTTAAACATTTACTGTGTTGGAACATTCACCACTTCTGGAGGCAGGTTGTTCCACTGGTTCATTGTTCTAACTGTCAGCAAATTTCTCCTTAGTTCTCAGAGGCTTCTCTCTTTGATTAGTTTCCATCCATTGCTTCTTGTCCTGCCTTTGGGTGCTTTGGAGAATAGCTGGACTTCCTCTTTTTTATGGCAACCCCTGAGATATTGGAAGACTGCTATCATGTCACCCTGACCTCGAGCCAGACATCCTAGAATGTGAAGTGAAGTGGGCCTTAGAAAAGTTGAGGAACAACAAAGCTAGTGGAGCTGACAGTATTCCAGCTGAGCTATTCAAAATCTTAAAAGACGATGCAGTAAAAGTGCTACACTCAATTTGCCAGCAAATTTGGAAAACTCAACAGTGGCCACAGGATTGAAAAAGATCAGTTTACATTCCAATTCCAAAGAAAGGCAGTGCCAAAGAATGTTCAAACTATCACACCATTGCACTCATTTCTCATGCTAGTAAAGTTATGCTTAAAATCCTACAAGCTAGACTCCAGCAGTATGTGGATCAAGAACTACCAGAAGTACAGGCAGGATTTCGAAGAGGGAGAGGAACTAGAGATCAAATTGCCAACATACGCTGGATCATGGAGAAAGCTAGAGAGTTCCAGAAAAACATCCACTTCTGCTTCATTGACTATGCTAAAGCCTTTGATTGTGTGGATCATAGCAAACTGTGGCAAGTTCTTAAAGAGATGGGCGTACCAGACTATCTTATTTGTTTTTGAGAAACCTATATGTGGGCTAAGAAGCAACAGTGAGAACAGGACACGGAACCACTGATTGGTTCAAAATTGGGAAAGGAGTCCAGCAAGGCTGTATATTGTCACCCTGCCTATTTAACTTATATGCAGAGCACATCATGAGAAAGGCAGGGCTAAATGAATCAAAAGTTAGAATTAAGATTGCTGGAAGAAATATCAACAACCTAAGATATGCAGATGATACCACTCTAATGGCAGAAAGTGAAGAAGAACTAAAGAGCCTCTTGTTGCAGGTAAGGAAGGAGAGTGCAAAACTTGGGTTGAAACTTAACATTAAGTAAACCAAGATCATGGCATCCGGCCCTCTCAATTCCTGGCAAATAGATGGGGAAGAATGGAGGTAGTGACAGATTTTATTTTCCTGGGCTCCAAGATCACTGCAGATGGGGACTGTAGCCAAGAAATTAAAAGACGCTTGCTCCTTGGGAGGAAAGCCATGGCAAATCTAGACAGCACACTAAAAAGCAGAGACATCACCCTGGGAGATGGTGGAAGATCAGGTAGGTCTGGCTGAGGTCGTGAAAAATCGGGCATGACTTAGTGACTTGTGGGAAGTTAGCCCCCCAGAGAAGGAAATATTAAAAGAGGCAGAATAGCATGCCCAGTTTTTTCTTAATATCCCCAAGTCTCCCTCCTCCCAAGCAGAAACCAGCTCTGTAGAAATGCAGATGTAAATAATCCAGGAAGATTGGAGGCCCCCAGCTAGAAGCTTAGGAAGATAAAGACACCTAAAATCTGCATACCCCACCCAAACTCTAAGGCAGGATTAAACCACAGATGCCAAAGGGGCACAATGAGACTCAGGTCAAAATACATGACACAGGAAATACAAAGCCTCAAAGAGGAACAGGAAACAACTCCAAACAAAAGGCTCCAGAGGGTATAAAAACCCACTCCCTACATGTGCTTGTCCCTTTTTTCCCCAGAGCCATCTTTCTGCTGGCTCTTCTCTTCAATAAACTGCAACCTTCTTTCTAAATCAGTCGCCATGTTGTTTATTCCTGGCTTGTACTGAACCGAGGATGAAAACTTTTCCTTCAATAGACTGAACAACAACAACAACCATGTTGGAGCCAAACTAAGCTTCCAACTGTGTTAATCTCTTGTTTCAAATCCCTGCCTTAGATCATTTCCTGTGCCCCAAAAGTCAAAACAAACCTTAATCTAGTCACAGTTAACATCTGACCTCTTTATACCAGGATACTGGAGCCGTTTCACCAGGCACCTGTGATAGCTTCTTAAAATGGGTCCCTTTCCGACACACTTTAAAAATGTCCAATTCAGACCACACTTTATACCTGCTATGGAATTATTTATGAATGGCCAGAGAGCATTTTAGACAGGGAGTTGTGATTCATGCAGAGAAATGGGGTTAAATGGTCTCCCAGCCTGTATTGGCATACATATTTATAGAGCTCAGCTGGCATTCTGTCAAGCTAATTTCTCAAGCTTCATTGGGTTCCAGTTCTCAGGAGCAGAAGATCCGTGTCTATCCCACAGACACTCTTGGGACCTCCTCAACCAGGAATTATTCAAAGTACCAGTCCTATTCTTCTACTGGTACTAACAGTTAAGGAGGAGAAGACCTGTTTTTCAGCTAGAGAACAGGGCAGCCTTTCCGGTCAGTATTACATTTAATTCTATCCACGATTTCCAGGAGGAGCTGATGGATAGCGAACCGTTACAGCCTCATCGAGCGATTCCTAGAACAGACCTCCAATATAATTTTCCTGCCATCTATACGCAGATCAAACTATATTATAACTGAAATTTATAGCCTCGTTTGGGGCGGCGCGCTGACAATTTATAAAAAGACATCAAAAGCAGACCCAGCTAAATGTTTTCCATCTTTGCAATAACCGGCAAGAATATTATTGTTTTTAAATGTAAATGAGAAAAATTAAAGGTGGTCAAGTGGATGTTTGCTTCATAAAGTGCCCCAAAGCCAACTGCCTGGAGCTAATTGTCTACAAAACTAGTAGTAAATGCATGGATTTTTTTAGGAATAGGATGCGGCCTTGCCTGCTTTACTGGTTGGCTTTGAAGCATCATGAAGAGAGCATTAACTCAGAATCTTCTGTTCTGGTAGCCTCAACATCTGTTAAGATTGCAATTCATAGAATGCCCCAGGGGATTCTGGGAATTTTAGTTCTAGCACTGCCTGAAAGCCTCAAGTCATTTTTTTCTCAGTACAGTACCTAAGTGAACAAGTGTAGTGTTTTTTATTCATTTATTTAGTTGGGTTCTCCTTATCTTCTTTTAAGACTTGCGTGAAGAGCAGATCATATTTTGGCCCTAGAGAGAATGACTGGCCCAAGGTCACCCAGCTTGTGGGACCAGAACTCACAATCTTCTGGTGATTGGCCTAGGGTCACTTAGCCAGCTTTCCTGCTTAAGGCGGGACTAGAAGTCATAGTCTTCTGGTGATTAGTCCAAGGTCACCCAGCTTGCTTTCATATCTAAGGTGGAACTAGAACTCATTGTCTCCTGGTTTCTAATCTGACACCTTAACCACAGTGGTGGGATTCAGCTGGTTCGCACCAGTTCAACAGAACTGGTAGCTAAATTTTATTGAGTTCTGACAACCGGCTGAATACACACCACTTCCAGGAGTCCGTTCTAGGCCTGAGAGGCCTGGAGAAGCTGTCCCAGACCTAGAATGGCCCACCAGAAGTGCATGGATGCTACTTCCGGAAGTCCGTTCTAGGCCTGGGAGGCCTGGAGGAGGCCTCCCAGGTCTAGAATTGCCCACTGGAAGTGCACGGATGCCACTTCTGGAAGTCTAGGCCTCAGATACCCAGGCCTGCATCCACGCAGAGAACCGGTTGTTCAGGTATTTGAATCCCACCACCGCTTAACCACTACACTAAATTGGCTCTTAGATCAGAAATTCCTTCCTTGTCTGGATGGCAGAGCAGGAATGGCAAGAACATAAAGAAGCATTTGTTAGCAATGAACACTGAGAGCTAGAGATAAGCCGAAATCAAGTCTCACCTTTTGCTAGCACAAAGGAATATTTATACGAGCTGACTCTAAATTCTGAATGACCTTTCCCACTGTCAACCATCAAATAGAGTTATCGTCCTGAAGTATAATAAAAATAGAGTATTTGACCATGTTCCTCTTTGTCTCAGTGGCAGTCTGGCTTTTTCAAGAAAATCAACAATATAGTTGTTGCTGTTGTTGCTGCTGTTGTGCTTCTTTTAAATTTATTAGCTACCCAACTCCAACCGTTCGTGTGAATCCATAAGATCAGGGGTCCCCAATCCCCAGGCCATGGACCGACACCAGGCCATGGCATGCCAGAAAATAGGCCGTGCTAAAAAATGAAGCCCCATTTGTGAGATGCGGGCAACATGCAAAACCACCACCATTTCTCTGGTCCATGGAAAAACCTCTCTCCACAGAACCGGTCCCTGGTGGCCAAAAGCTTGGGGGCCACTGCATAAGATGGTAATACAGCTCTTCAGGATGCCATTGCTTCTCATCTGTACCCTATCTAGGCAAAATCACAATTAGATTAGAATAAAAGAGCTGTGGTGGCACGGTGGTTAGAATCCCGTATTGCAGGCTGATTCTGCCCACTGCCAGAAGTTCGATCCTGACTGGCTCAAGGTTGACTCAGCCTTCCATCTTTCCGAGGTCGATAAAACAAGATTGCTGAGTAATATGCAAAACCCCTTAGAGAGGGCTGTAAAGCACTGCGAAGCGGTATATAAATCTAAGTGCTACTGCTATATTTGTAGCTCAGAGTTGAACTGTGGGGCCCTTGGTGCTCTCTGAGCTTGGCTGTTTTAATAATAATAATAATAATAATAATAATAATAATAATAATAATAATAATAATAA
>JAKJMR010001149.1:480416-499609 GCA_024449315.1 Daboia siamensis
AATAATAATAATAATAATAATAATAATAATAATAATAATAATAATAACAACAACAACAACAACAACAACAACAACAACAACAACAATAATAAAGTTGGAAGGGACCTTGGAGGTCATCTAGTCCAACCCCCTGCTCAGGCAGGAAACTTTTCTTGCAGACATTTCGTTACCCAACTAGGTAACATCCTCAGTGCTATTAGGGGATGGGGTTTGCTCTCATATTCTAGTAAATTTCCCTGTCAGTGTTAGGAGGAGGAGTCTTTGCAATTCTTTGGGTTGTTTACTGTTAACTTGTTTGGGCTACTGTTTGCTTCTTGATTGTGGATCTATTGTTAATCTTGCTGTTAATCTCTGCTCATCTGGTGTTGTCTGATGAGGAGGTCTTTTTGTTCCCTTTTGGCTTGTTGACTCTTTTGAATGGTATGTAGGAAACATCTGCAAGAAAACAACCAAGATCCCCCAAAGTCACAATTGTTCATAAGAACCCTGTTCATCTTTTCATGATTTTCTGGGTTATGTGATCGTCCTGTGCGCATATGGATACCTACAGTGGCAAACCTGTCCATGGGGGGCTGCCGTGTTATTTTCTTTTAAGTTTAGGAATGTTTATTTTCAAAGTCTCATCATGGATACTGGAAGCAGTTCTCTATTTCATTCCTATTTTGATGACCTGCCAAATGGTTGCCCAATTATTACCAGGATGTATGCAGAATACTAGTTCAAGGCTGATCAATGGTACTGAGTCAGTAGTATCAATGCAAAATTATTATTAATTAAATTTCCATGCCCTCTGACTCCCCGGGATTCTAAAAGTGTCACACAGCAGCGGGGTTCACCCAACTGCTCACTGAAAGATCTAGCAACTCAATTTATAGAACACACAATTCTTAAATCCTGTTGGCTTTGTTCATTTGAATGGGGCAGGAGTTAATTTGTGCGACAAATTCCCCCTCACCAGTTTAATTTGTCATTCAATATATTAATGGTTGGAGGAACGCGGTGGCTCAGTGGGCTAGGACGCTGAGCTTGTCAATCAGAAGGTCGGCAGTTTGGCGGGTCAAATCCCGAGCGCCTGTTACTCATCCCAGCTTCTGCCAACCTAGCAGTTCGAAAGCACGTAAAAATGCAAGTAGAAAAATAGGGACCACTACGGTGGGAAGGTAACAGCGCTCCGTTCGCCTTTGGCATCTAGTCATGCCGGCCATATGACCACAGAGATGTCCTCGGGCAAGCGCTGGCTCTTCAGCTTTGAAACAGAGATGAGCACCAGCCCCTAGAGTTGGAAACGACTAGCACGCATGTATGGGGGAACCTTTACCTTTATATTAATGGTTGCTGGTCTAGGAACCAGGAGGTTCTGAGTTCCAGTCCCACCTTAGGCATAATAACTGATTGAGTGATTTTGGGCCAATCACCAGGAGTTATATGAGTTCTAGGCCCGCCTGAAGCATGAAAGTTGGCTAGTGATTTTCGGCCAATCTCTCTTTCTCAGGCCCACCCACTTCAGCAGGAAGTGTTATCATTGTGGGGAAAATAGGAGGCGGAAGGAATATTACATGTGTTTGCCTCCTTGAGTTGTTCGTAGAAAATAACAAAGGGGTATATAAATAAAACAGATGAATAAATAAAATACTTTGATTTGCTCTAGGACTATCCCAGGCCTATCCACTTGACAGCAAAGATAAAAGATATTCTGCAAAAAGCAATAATGAGAAGCCATTTTTGTGTTGTAGCTAAGGAAATTATATGGGTGTGTCCCAACACTGGGGAACTAATTTTGATTTGAAATGTGAAATGAGTTGAACCATTTCAAAAGTTTTCAATGGGAAGGCTTTGGCCATAAACTATGCAGACAATCCACAGGACTAGTTACCTAGGGAGTATGATGAGAGCTTTTTTTTTTTTTTCCTGGACCTTTCTGGTTTCGGCTAAATCACATTAATTCAATCCAGTATTGTTAGAATCAAAGTGCTTCGAGTTAATTAAATGAACCTTTCAAAGAGAGCCCACCGGGTTTTCCAGTATGAGATTAGTGGCATCTGAATTACAGCCCCATAAAATAAAAGAGTGCCTCTTTTAATAAGAGAGTATTTGCTGCACAATGGCAAACGCGGTTTCCTTGATGATTTGCATGGCTGGTGGCACAGCTCAAATGAAGGAAATGAGAAATTTGGCTGTAAAATGAAACTCCCGCTTTCACAATAGAAATAGAAACTGCTTAGAATTAAGTGTGTCTCTGGTCCCCAGTGCTAGAGCATAGAATAATAAATTTGGAAGGGACCTTGAAGGTCTTCTAGCCCTACCCCCTGCTTGAGCCATTTCGGATAAATGATTGCCCAGTCTCTTCTTGAAAGCCTCCAGTGATGGAGCACCGACGACGTCTGAAGTCATGTTGTTCCATTGGTTGATTGTTCTCATCATTAGGAAATTTCTCCTTAGTTCTAGGTTGCTTCTCTCCTTGATGATGGCTAGTTTGGTTAGTTTCCATCCATTGATAGAAAATGTACAGGGATCTAGAATGGAAAGATGAACAGTGGACTTTAATAACAATAACTACCCATTTCTATCTCTGGACCTGACCTTCAACTCTTGAAATAAATTATTGGATTTCAGTTAGAAGAGGAAGTAGCCCAGTCACTGCCCTGCAGAGGCTGTGTGGGGTGACCCATCCCGATGTGCAGCTTGCCTTAGCTCATGTTTGACCTGGCATTGTTTCTTCCCTGCTTTAGCTCCAAGCTATTGTTGAAGTCCACACATATCAAAGTTTGTCAAGTTTGAAAAATATAATCTAAGACAAGGGTCTCCAGAATTGTGGACTTCAGCTCCCAGAATTCCTCAGCCAGCATTCTGGGAGCTGACATCCACAAGTCTTAAAGCTGGCAAGGTTGGAGACCAGTAGTCTAGGACAAGGCTTTTCAACCTTTTCACCCATTGTACCACTTTTAGGATATGGAAACATCCAAGTACCACCAGTCGCCTAGCAAGGTGTCAAAAACTTGATGACCAAAAAAAAGGAAAAAAGTGATGAAGTACAGGTAGTCCTCGACTTACAACAGTTCGCTTAGTGACTGTTCGAAGTTACAATGGCACTGAAAAAGTGCCCCCCAAGCCACAGCCAAGCAAGATACCTGCCTGCCCACCCGGCGGCGCTCTTCCTCCTGTCCAAGGTTTTCATTGTTTTGAGCATTTCTGTTGAGGACTGGCAGAGGGGGTGGGATGGGAGGGTGTTTGGTTTTTATTTCTCCCCCCATCTGCTGGGTGGTTGCAGCACGTTTTGGTCACTTCACATGACCCTGGGACACTGTGACCATCATAGATATGAATCAGTTGCCAAGCCAATGTACCACAGGTGGTACCCGTGGTTGAAAAGCCCTGGTCTAGGAGATTGCTAGGACATTTGCTTCTGTTGTGTTTCCCACACATACAAGCATGGAGTCTCTAATCTGTAGCTAGCTAGATGTTAAGCTTTGCTTACAGACTAACAGAGTTGGAAGGTCTTATGGTCATAGTCCAACTCCCTTCTTGAGAAGGAGACCATATACAATTCCAGATAAATGGCTGTCCAATCTCCTCTTAAGAACCTGCATTGATGAGCACCTACAACTTCTGGAGACAAGCTGTTCCACTGATTAATTGTTCTCACTGATAGGAAGTTTCTCCTCAATTCTAGGTTGGATCTCTCATTGATAAGCTTCCATCAGTTACTTCTTGTCCTGTTCTCAGGTGCTTGGGAGTGTTGAAGGAAAAGTCTTCATCATGGTTCAGTCCAAGCTGGGAATAAACAACATGGTGACTGCTTTAGAAAGAAGGTTGAAGTTTATTGAAGAGGAGAGCCAGACAGGAAGATGGCTCTGGAAGAAAAGAGAGCAAGCTCATGTAGGGAGTGGGTTTTTATATCTTCTTGAGACTTTTGTTTGGAGTTGTTCCTGTGGCATGAACATTGACCTGAGTCTGAGTGCGCCTTTCCAGTATTCTGATGGTGGTGGGTTAATCCTATTATGTCCCAAAGGTCATATCCTGCTTCCCTGGGGCTGGGGCTGATGGCTCTTAAATTTTTGGTGTTGATTCTAGGAATCTTTCTTCCTAATCCCAGTTTCCTGACACCAGTCTTTCTGACAAGATTATCATCTGCATTTCTACAGAGCTGGTTTCTGCTTGGGGGAGGGAAACTTGGGGCTATTAAGAAAACTGGGCATACTTTTCTGCCTCTTTAAGATCCTTTGAGGAAATATATTTTTCTGCCCTTTTAATATTTCCTTCTCTGGTGGGGGGGAGGGTGACTTTCCGCAGGACAGTGGGTCCACCTCCCTCAAATATTGGAAAACTTCTATCTAGATCAGTGATGGCGAACCTTTTAGAGACCGAGTGCCCAAACCGCAACCCACAACCCACTTATTTATCACAAAGTGCCAGGGCCACATCTGCATTGTGGTGCCCTGGGGGGGGGGGCAGGGAAGCGCCTCTGAGGGGTGCCTCTGGCAGACAAAAACCGGGGGGGCACAAAAAATGGGCCACTGTGCTGCAAGTTGGAAAAATGGCTCCTGCTGTTCTGCAGGGTGCAGATAGAAGGCGCTGCACCACGTAAGAACAGGGCAGGGCTAGTGAGTATCACGCAGGCACTAACCACGCCCCATTTGCAGCGCACGCATGCTCGTGGCCCCGTGCATGCATGCACGCATGTAAAATGCTTCCTCCTCCCTTTTCTTCCAGTCCACCAATCGACAATGGTTGGTGACCTCTGCTCTACCACCTCTACTCAAGCTTGTTAGTTGGCCGCTTTGCCTCCTTTGTGCTGGGTGGGGCTCCTGCTCTGGGTGATGGTGATGGCTTGATGGACCTGCTGCTGGTGGCATTGGCGCGGGTGTCAACAGAGAGGGCTCACGTGCCATAGGTTCACCACCACTGCCCTAGATCTTCTTCTCTTCATTACACTAAACAAACCCAGTTCCCACAACCATCCGTTGTATGCTTTAACTTCCACTCCCCTAATCATCTTTGTCGCTCTTGGCTGTACTCTTTCTAGAGTCCTAACACCTTGAATTACCTTTATCCTGCATTTCCCTGTAAATAGACCTCCTTTTTGTGAGAGTTCTAAAATCTTCTCAACTAATACTGCTCTCAAGAATGCTGATAAGCCAAGAAAGAACACTTGGTAACTTCCAGCAACTTCCAGTCTTCCCATCCTGCTTATTCCTTCAAAAGGGAGCATTCTTCTCTTCCTGCTCTCTCATAATCAGAACAAAAAAGATGCAGGCGTTCTATTTAAGTCCATCACTTCTCTAATAAATCATTCTTTTCCTTTTGTACCTCTGAACATCTCTCTCTAAGTACACTTAACAGATGTTTATAGTCCAAAAAGACCAACAATGTCAATTAAGGAAATAGCATTTATTAAAGGAAGGAAGGATACTAAATGGGCTTGATTCTATTTCCAAGCATATGTTCTGCTAAATAGATTGCTATCTCGATATTTTTTTGCCAGAAAATTTTCCCAACAAAATGAAGAGAAGAGAAGAGAAGAGAAGAGAAGAGAAGAGAAGAGAAGAGAAGAGAAGAGAAGAGAAGAGAAGAGAAGAGAAGAGAAGAGAAGAGAAGAGAAGCTGGAAGGGACCTTGGAAGTCTTCTAGTCTAGCCCCCCCCCCCCTCAAGCAGGAGAACGTATACCATCTCAGACAAGTGACTATCTAGCCTTTTCTTAAAAATCTCCAGTGATGGAGCACCCAAGTCCTACAGCCATTCTTCATATGTTTTAGTCTCCAAGCCTTTAATCCTCTTAGTTGCTGTTCTCTGAAATTTTTCCAAACTCTCAACATCTTTTTTGTGATATGGTGACCAAAATTGGCTGCAGTATTCCAGGTGTGCTTCTTACTAGGGCTTTATAAAACATAACTAGTACTTTGTGTGATCTTGATTCTATATGAGTTCATCTACAGGTTCATTCAATCACCTGATGAGTATCAACAGCCAAGGTGTTTCTAGCCCTGCCTGCAATGGGATGAGCTACGAATGTGTGTGCCCCATATCTGATGAATCTCTTATCTACCTGAATATGTTACATATCATTCTTCAGCACCCACTGTTCTTCCCCACATGTTTGTCAAATGCCAGGGAAATCAGGAGATCCAGGCAGTTCAAAGGATGATAAAGATTTATTGCAAGCTTAAGCTCCCTACAAGAATCTGATCCACTAACCATTAAAGGAAATGAGCGGGAGATAAGAAGGCATTCAAGGTGGGCTGGACTTAGATCTCAGCCTGGTCATCTCTTACAATGTTTCAGCTCTCAATTGGGCAAATTAATGTTTGTCTATAATGTTTAATGAATCCAGGTTGAATCAAGCCGCCCTACAACAGGTACACAAGAAATTAACAGCCCTAAGGGAAGTTTTCAGAAATATACTTGTACACAAAATAATTATAGAAAAGCGTGCACTTGATACTTGAATATTTATTTAAAAAAACACTTTTAAAAAATTAAAGGCAGAAAAGAATTGAAAAACTCACTGAGAAAAGAATGGAAGTGATCATTTATACAGGAACACTGCACTTGTTTACAGTATTGCCATTCTCCTTTCCACAATCAATATTAGGTTGTATCCCGCTACAAAAGATACACATATAATTCATAACTGACCTTTTCACACAATTGTTGGCTCAGTGTCGTGAAACATTTGGTTCCTTCAGCTGTTTGGCACCTGGTTAGAAAATGTGCCACTTTTTTTGTTTTGTTTTGCAAGAACCCCACTGATGGCTGAAAGAGCAGATTCAGAAAGAAAGAAAAAAGGTTCAGAATCCAATTCTACTTTTCACGTCTATAATTGTGGACAATTAAATACAAGAGAAGCCAGGTGTTGTTGTTGTTGTTTTTCAACAAATGTTGAATCCTATGGAGGAAAGTTGGTGTGTAGAACCATACGTTGTGGGTCAGGTAAAAATGGTGACTTAACTCTCATACCTATTGCCATATTTCAACTATTACACTTGTCACTGTAGACTTGAACTTTGGAGAATGTGACTGCAGGAAGCAAAATTGTCACACAAAAAGCTGTAGAAATCTTTGAAAGGACACTGGGCTGTCAAAGACTCAGCAAAGAATCCCCCACCTCAGAATTATTTTGTCAGTGACATGCCTTTCCCAGAGTGAAGCAAAATGTCTTGCTACCTAAGTTGTTCTGGTATATTATTGCAGAATAAGAATAATAGAATAGCACCATTGAAAGGGACCTTGGAGGCCTTCTACTCCAACCCCCTGCTCAAGCAGGAGACCTTATTTCATTATGGACAAATGGCTGTCCAAACTCTTCTTAAGAACTTCCAGTCTTGGAGCACCCACAACTTCTGAAGGCAAGTCATTCCATTGATTAATTGTGCTAACTGTCAGGAAATGTCTCCTTAATTCTAGGTTAGATCTCCCTCTCTCTCTTGGTAAATTTCCATCCGTTGCTTCTTGTCCTGCCCTCAGGTGCTTGGAGAATAGGCCAACCCCCTCTTCTTTGAGGCAGCCCCTCAAATATTGGGATACTGCTATCATGTCACCCCTAGTCTTTCTTTCCTTTAAACTAGACATATCCAATTCTTTCAACCATTCATGTGTTTTAGCTTCCAGTTCTCTAATTAACTTTGTTGCTCTTCTCTGCACTCTTTCTAGAGTATTGACATTTTTTTTATATATTGTGGCAACCAAAACGGTATGCAATATTCCAAGTGTGGTCTTACCAAGGCATTGTAGAGTGGTGTTATAATGGAGAATGGTTAGAAGAGAATATTTGTAGCTCAGGGTTGAATTGTGGAGTTCTTGATGCTCTTTGAGTTTTCTTGCAGGTGTTTCATTACCCAACAGGGTAGCATCAGCAGGGCTAGAAGGAAGTGGGGTTTGCGAGGAGGAGGAGGAGGAGGAGGAGGAGGAGGAGGAGGAGGAGGAGGAGGAGGGCTAGGATTTTTTTGGTGCTCTCTGAGCTTGGTTGTTTTCTTGCAGGTGTTTCATTACCAAACTAGATAACATCATAATGGAGAACTCCAGCATTGGGTAGGGGTTAGATTAAATGTTTTTCAAGGTCCTTTCCAACGTTAACATTATATGAGTTCTGTTTTCTGAGGTGTCCTCGAAGAATTCAGTGGCCAGAAGATGTTTCTGACATACTATGAGCATGCACATACAGATAATCATCCATTTGTGACTGTTCAAAGGTCTGACAGAAAAAAAATAGAGGATTTACAATCCACATTCAAAGTTCCAACAGTCAGTCCCTCTCCGTGGTCACGTGGTCTAACTTTAGCACTCAGCAACACAGCTGCATTTATGGCTGTTTGCAGAAGCCCACACTCACCCAACATTTTTTTAACTATTGTTTTGCAGGAAACTGCTACTTTCCCTATCCAGCAAAATCACACCAGAGCAAACAATGGGTCCGTTTCACAACCATGGTTTTCAGTCACTGACCACCATGTTTGTTTAATAACCATCGTAAAAAAGATTGTGAAATCAGGACAGTCATGTGACTGACCAGACTTACAACTGTCACTACTAGGCAGTCTTCATTATGGGTTGTGTGTCAAGGACTAGTGTAAGCCTTTTTTGACACTTCCACTTGCCTTCCCAAGGCAACCAAAAGAAACTTTTTAGCATGCGTGACAAATGTAGAACAATCCTTCTTGCTGGTGGAAATTTTACTTGAGAATTTTAGACAGTACAAATCCCCTTACTAAGGTGAATTGTGCCGCCCTTGAAACTGGACATGAGAATTGATCTCACTCTGATCTCACAACCTCCAAGTGGCCTCAATGATTCTCTAAAACAGGGGTGTCACACTCGCAACGTCACGTGACGTGTCGTGACGTATTGTGACTTTTTTTTCCATTGCCAGCAATGGATGGACGCGGTTTCAGCATGACGCATCCGGCCTGTGGGCTGGCTGTTTGACACCCCTGCTCTAAAAGAATGCAAATGACCAGCTGTCTGCAAGGAATATAAATCCTTCCATTCCTCACCATCCAGTGAGAGCTGAAGAAGCTTCTTGGATGAGAAGCAAAACATCTTCAAAGAAAAGCAAGAAAGTCCAGTTGCTTCCTGAAAAAGCACCTTTAGGACAACCATGACCTGGATGACTGAGAATCTCCATAGACATCTCAGTCTGAGACAAAGTTTTGTTAAAAAGCCAGCCCAACTGCCACAAAACCTGGCCAATAATATAATTGATAGGAACACCATTTGTCTGAAATGGTATAGGGTTGCCTGCTCGAGTAGGGGGTTGGACTAGAAGATCTCCAAAATCCCTTCCCTTATTCCAATTCTGTTATTCTGTCTGGCACACACAAGGCTCAGCTGGGTAAACACAAATTTATATCTTCACACGATATAGATTATCAAGTCTTTTAAAGATCTAACAGCTTCACTTGTGTGCTTTAAAAAAGCTTCCTTACTTATGCCTTGGTTATATATATATATTTTTCAGGGTTTAGCAGATTATGATAATTAACGTATCGCTCAATTTCTTGCATAAAGCCAGAAATGGGTTATTTTTACAGTCTTCAATATGTCCTGTTTCAAGTTTCAAAGTCAGACCCACACAGTTACCAGGTGAGAATAGCAATATACTCAAGGCTGGGTAGATAACTGGCAGACAAGGAAAAAAAAGAATATAAATCAAAGCAGAGCTTGTGAGAAAGAAAGTTTATATAGATAGTTTTGCTTTCAACAAAAATGCGCAGGAGAGAAGTTAAAATCCAGTCCAAAGTTCAGAGAGGCATGACAGGTTTGTCCAAATATCAGAGTTTCCTGATTCATGAGCAGAATTCACAGGAACCAGATACCAGAGCAGGAGATCAGATGGTTGCTTCCAACAAAGCAACAGGAATCAGGCTATAGCCAATTAATTTTGAGCTAGCTACTCCCTTGCTTGGCAAGGAGCTTCACGAAATGCTTTTGTTCTTCTTCCCACTCTATTCACTGAGCCCACACCTCATTATCTGACTGCTCCAGCTGTTCTGACGGCGCCTGTCATTGAGCAGCCTCAAGTGACGCTTGGCTTGGTGTCTCCTGAGACTGGCATTCTACAAGTTCAGCTGGAGCAATTGTTTTCAGAGTCAGTCTGAGTCCTGGGCTATGACACTCCCGCGAATGAAGATAAATGTATGTGTCCCAGGATCATACTGCAGGATCCAATCTGAGTCAGTCACTGGGACCAAAGGTTTATTCTTCCAAGCTTTTGGGCGTAAGCTGGAGCCCATCATCAGAGAACTTCTCTCCCCAAAATATGTGCCCTAGGCTATTCTGAATGTTGTATTTATATAGTGTGACTTTTAGTTGTTAATTAGGGTGTCGATGGCTGGCTATTAAGTTGTTAATTGCTATTTCCTTGTGCTGCTGTGCCCTCTGCTCTTAAATACCTAGTAGGCTGGTGGTAAATCAGCACTCCTATTTACTGACAAGGGGCCGCTTTCCCAGGCTTCTGCCATTTCTCTGTTTTTGTCCCTGCTCGGCCAACAATCGTAGTAGTAGCAACATTGAATGCATGTCCTTGTTCATTGTAATGTAAAGCTATCAATGACACTTACCTTGTCATGTTCAAATGAATCAACTATACTGTGACTTAATACCATCTCTTGGTTTACATGATTTACTAAAGCAACAGTTGGCTTTCTTGTAATGTATTAAACCACAGCCCCACAGACTTTGTCTGGTTCTATGAGTCCAGCCCTAAATTAATCAGCTTATTAGATGCATTAAAGGAGAAGAAAGAGTATTTCACTAAATTGGGAATGTCAGATAGAAGAAAGAAAAGGAGGAGGTTCCTCGAACGAAAGGAGTAGAAGAGTGAAGAAGACCCACATAAGGTTCTGTTTTTAATTGGTTAATTGCAGCCAGCTGAGGCCATAGTTGAACACAGAAATGATAGGACTAAAAAGGTGCTTGTTAAAGTGAGGTACTGACAAAAACAGACAAAGAAGACCCCAAGCTTGAGGAATCAATATAATTTGGAGGTCAGACTTCCCTGAATCTCAGACATGATTCTAACCACTATGCAAAATGAGTATGATCTGCCTTGGTGCTTGGTTTTGAGTATCAGTGGCCATGCGCCCCATCCAGGTGAGGTGGATTCAGCTTGACTGACCACTAAGCTTCTTGGCAAACAGCTCCTGTAGGTCTGAAAAAAGTGGCCAGAGTAAAACAGTACAACTGTCTCTGACCATAGAGGCAACATTCACCCATTGCTTTTAGACTTCAATTGGATGTGTTGACTGAATCACTCTCTTGAAATTTTCCACTAAAACTAAGGCACATGGGAGGCATTCAAGGGATATTTGCAAGGGTGGAGCAAGGAAGCTACAGAGGATCCAATCTGGGTCAGTCACTGGGACCAGAGGTTTCGTCCTCTGAGCTTTTGGACTCTTATTGGAGCCCATCTTGTATGATGTGTCAATTCATTGTTTTATAAAAATTCTCTAACGCAGGGGGTTGGACTAGAAAACCTCCAAGGTCTGCAGAATCCAACCTGAGTCGGTCATCGTGATGAGAGGCTTTGTCTTCCGAGTTTTTTTACTTGTCCTGGAGCCCATCAGGGAACCTCTCCCTAGCCAAGTGTGTACTGTTTTGTGTATGGTATTTATATGCTGCCTATTGTATGCAGCTTTTTACATGCTGATTGGGGTGTGTTGATGGTTGGCTTTTAAGTCATTGTCTGTCCTTTGCTTGTGCTGCCCAGCCCTTGCCTTCTGAGTTTTGCTTAGAAGCAAAGGACAGCCAACAACGTAAAAACCACCCGTCAACACACCCCAATCAGCATCTTAAAAGCCACATACAACAGACACCATATAATACCAGACACAGAACAGCACACCCTCTACTAGAGAGAAGTGTTGTGATTCCATGTCAGCCTGTGATCCTGGCAGCTGAGTCTGGGGAATCTGAGGAGGAGGAGGAGGAAGAGGGACCTGGGGAGCCATCAGAGTCAGGGGAAGGCTCTGATGAGCTCCAAGACTTACATTCCAGTGAGCAGCCTGGCCCTTCCACTTGTGCTCAGGATGAGATGCGGCTGGCTTGGATTCGGCTGGAGGACATGAGAGATGCCCACAAACGAAGACAGGCCAGGAGAGTAGGCCAGAGGGAGGCAATGGGGTGACTCCAGAGAAGCCATTGAGAAGCCATGCCTTGAGAACTGAATTACAAAAAGGGAATGTGTCAGTGTGTTGGTTGCTGAAGGCAACTGTTGCAAAGTACTTCATGGGATCATGTTCTGTTGGCATTGCCAGTGAATAATTCTCTGTTTTGCATTGTGTTTCGTGCGGACAATTTTCTCCATTTGGATTGTGTTTTGTTGCCTTTGGTTTTGGACCATTTGGCAGGTTTGTTATCAACATTAAAAGGGGTTTTGTTTTCTTCTGAGTCTCCAGCTTACTTGTCAAAAGGGGTTTTGTCCTTGTGCATTTGACAAGGACGTACATAGGCTGGGACAGAACAAGAAGTTCCCTGAAGATTGGCTCCAGCATGAGTCCAAAAGCTTGGAAGAATAAACCTTTGGTCCCAGTGACTGACTCAGTTTGGCTCCTGCAGCATTATCGTGGAACACGTCTAATCCCCTTCATTTGGAAGCTGCAGAAGTGTGGGAAGATGCATCGCAGAAAGTAACCATGCCACAAATAGTGCTTTTTAAAACATTTGCAATAATAAAATATGCTCAAAATTGCTACCTGAAATAAAAGTAATTGTTATGGAAATATGCCGATGGATAACAGGCAACAATTCTGACTGTAGTGTAGTGGCGTAATTCTGATTGACTGATTCTGAGAAATCAACTCATTGTTAATACTTCATAAACAGACTTTCTCCCTGTTGACTCATTCCTAACCTGGTTTTTGAGGTCTTCCAATGGTGCCTCTGTCATGGCTATAACTGAATCCATCCACTTTGGAGTATGCTGTGCTGCAGTGGTTCTGTGGAGAGAGATTTTTCTGGGGACATGGTTGCGCATTCTGCCTGGATCCCTTGATGGGGCTTTCCTTGTTTGCATGGCCAAGTTTCTGGCATGCTGTGGATCAGTGGTGGTCCATGGACTGGGGCTTGCGAACCCCTGTTTTACTGCTGAAAAAAACCAAAATAAGGCGGAAAGCTGCAAAAGAGAAGAATCCGTAATACACTACAATTTAAATTGAATTTTTGTATTCTGTTTGCTTGGATGCTTCGATCATCCAACCTCTCTAAACAAAATGATTCCATAATTACAGTAGATGTTTACTTAGCTTCTCAGGGAAAAAAAAAGACAGTGCTTTGACACAGTCACGAGATGCTTTGACAAGGATCTGGAAAGAGATCGGTTTAAAAATAAGTTTAATTGGTCCCACCAAAATAGCTGGAAAATTATCCTGGAGATTTTTTTTTTAACCCTCTTGAATGTTAAAACAAAACGATCACCTAAGGATATCTCTTTTTTCCCTTGGCATTCCTACAGACAGTCCTCAAGATACGACAAGCCACTTCATGACCGTTCAAAGTTTCAAAAATAGATGCTCCAAAATTGTATTCAATTCTATTTCAAAGTTACGGTGGCTGCAGCAACGCCATGGTCATTCTCCCTGAAGATATGCTGCAGGGCTTCCCTTCACCCCATCCTGCCCCATTGGGATCCTGCAATGCTTGGGCCTGCTCCCCATGTGTCCCAAAAGCGCCCGCCATTTTCAGTACTTCAACAGTTCCTTGCCGAAATGGTGACTGCTTTTTGCCTTGATCAAATAGTCGTCTGGAGGCTGCAAACTTTTCCTGGCTCTTGCTAGGCTTTGGGAAGGTGGCAACTTCACAATGAGCTGCCCCAAATCTTTCTCTTCCTTATCCCCCCTCCCTCCCCGAGAAAGCCAAATTTCTTTCCCTGGATAGAATGGTCATTATTTCACTCTGTAATGTGGAATATTGGCTCTTAGAGATGTCTTTGGTTACTCATTGTGGAAATGTATTCTTGGCCTGTCCTTCCTTCCTTCCTTCCTTCCTTCCTTCCTTCCTTCCTTCCTTCCTTCCTTCCTTTCTTCCTTCCTTCCTTCCTTCCTTCCTTCCTTCTTTCTTTCTTTCTTGTCCCTCATGTATTATTTTTATAAACAACCAAGGAAGTAAGCCTACCTAATATTCCTTCTTCCTCCTATTTTCACCATAACAACAATCCTGTGAGATGGTTGGGCTGAGAGAGAGTGACTGGTCCAAAGTCACCCAGCCACTTTCATACCAAAGGCAGGACTAGAACTCACAGTCTCCTGGTAATTGGCCCTGAAGTCCCCCACCGGGTTTTCATGCTACGGTGGGACTAGAACTCACAGTCTCCTGTTGGTTGGCCCAAAGTCATCCAGGTGGCTTTTCTGCCTAAGGCGGGACTAGAACTCACCGTCTCCTGGTGATTGGACCAAAGACACACAGCCACTTTCATGCCTAAGATAGGATAGAACTCATAGTGTCCTGGTGATTGGCCTGAAGTCACCCATCCAGTTTTTGTGCCAAGGTGGGATTAGAACTGACAGTCTTCTAGTGATTGCCTTAAAATCACCCAGATGATTTTTGTCCCTAAGGCAGGACTAGAACTCCCAGTGTCTTGGTGATTGTCCTAAAGTCAGCCAGCTGCTTTCATGCCGAAGGAAGGACTAGATCTCCCGCTTTCTTGCCTAGTAACAATCCACATTACCACTATACCCTTCTCCAGTAGACTTGTCTTCCTAATATCAGCATCCAAAGCCAGACAGGAGGCCTTATCACCACTCGTTGTTCCCTCCAGCTAATAGTTGTAAATTTCATAAGTAATCATAAAGGTAAAGGTAAAGGTTCCCCCGCACATGCATGCTAGTCGTTTCCGACTCTAGGGGCCGGTGCTCATCTCTGTTTCAAAGCCGAAGAGCCAGCGCTTGTCCCAGGACATCTCCATGGTCATGTGGTCGGCATGACTGGACACCAAAGGCGCATGGAATGCTGTTACCTTCCCACCATAGTGGCCCCTATTTTTCTACTTGCATTTTTACGTGCTTTCGAACTGCTAGGTTGGCAGAAGCTGGGACGAGTAACAGGCGCTCACTCCGCTATGCGGCACTCAGGATTCGACCCGCCAAACTGCTGACCTTCTGATCGACAAGCTAAGTGTAATCATACTCCATTACTTAATGCAATTCCCAGAGTAAAAAGGGTCACATAGAAGAAGGTCAAGATGTCCCCTTTTGTCATTCAGGTGCACAACGTGGAATTATGGATTTCAAGTGCAATAAAGAAAATTTTGATTGAATGCTAGGGGAAAAAAATCCTCAGTTGTAAGAACAATTTAGTAGTGGAAACCTGACCTGGACAGATGATGATTCCCCTTCATTAGAAATAAAAAGAGAGATTGCGGTTTCTGTTGGACTTGATCACTTAAAAAAATAATCCTTTCAACACTACAATCCTGTGAAAGATCCCTCCACCCTTGCTCACTTCAGAAAGAACAAAGAGGCAATAATAATCACCCTTTCCAAAAGCAACCTTATTTTCAGTGCATTTTGTGTGCATGTTTGTGATCACTTGCCAATAAAATCCTGTTGGCTGTTGGTACAAGAGGAAACCTTTACACCTATGAAGTTGTTATTCTTTTATGAAGGCATCATTTTTGCTTCTTTTAAACAGCCTTTGAAAGCTGTAAACACTAGGAACAACTATTTACACATGGGGTTTTCCACTATAAAAAAAACTCCACATCTTCTTTTTACATCCTGAAGTGAGTAAACTGTCTCTTCCTCCAATCTTGGAGTTTAGCACTTATAAACAAGAAATTGAGGCCTCATTTATCTCTTTGTCAGTCTTTCCATCTTTATCTTTATCTATCTTTATCTTTATTTATCTCTATCAATTTTATATCTGTCTATCTAACTATCTTAATTGACTATGCTAAAGCCTTTGATTGTGTGGATCATAACAAACTGTGGCAAGTTCTTAAAGAGATGGGAGTACCAGACCATCTTATTTGTCTCTTGAGAAAGCTATATGTGGGCCAAGAAGCAACAGTGAGAACTGGACACGGAACCACTGATTGGTTCAAAATTGAGAAAGGAGTCCAGCAAGGCTGTATACTGTCGCCCTGCCTATTTAACTTATATGCAGAGCACATCAGGAGAAAGGCAGAGCTAGATGAATCAAAAGTTGGAATTAAGATTGCTGGAAGAAATATCAACAACCTAAGATATGCAGATGATACCACTCTAATGGCAGAAAGTGAAGAGGAACTAAAGAGCCTCTTGTTGCAGGTGAAGAAGGAGAGTGCAAAACTTGGGTTGAAACTTAACATTAAGAAAACCAAGATCATGGCATCTGGCCCTCTCAATTCCTGGCAAATAGATGGGGAAAAAATGGAGGTAGTGACAGATTTTATTTTCCTGGGCTCCAAGATCACCGCAGATGGGGACTGTAGCCAAGAAATTAAAAGACACTTGCTCCTCTGGAGGAAAGCCATGGCAAATCTAGACAGCACACTAAAAAGCAGAGACATCACTCTGCCAACAAAAGTGTGTATAGTCAAGGCTATGGTCTTCCCAGTTGCAATGTATGGCTGTGAAAGTTGGACCATAAAAAAGGCTGAGCGCCAAAGAATTGAGGCCTTTGAACTATGGTGCTGGAGAAGACTCCTGCGAGTCCCTTGGACTGCAAGGTGATCAAACCGGTCAGTCCTAGAAGAGATCAACCCTGACTGCTCTTTAGAAGGCCAGATCCTGAAGCTAAAACTCAAATACTTTGGCCACCTAATGAGAAGGAAGGACTCACTGGACAAGATCCTAATGCTGGGAAAGATTGAGGGCAATAGAAGAAGGGGACGACAGAGAATGAGGTGGCTGGATGGAGTCACTGAAGCAGTAGGCGTGAGCTTAAATGGACTCCAGAAGATGGTAGAGGACAGGAAGGCCTGGAGGAACGTTGTCCATAGGGTCGCGATGGGTTGGACACGACTTCTCAGCTAACAACAACAACAATCTAACTATCTATCTATGATATCTATCTGTGTGTCTGTCTCTCTCTCTCTCTCTCTCTCTCTCTGCCTATCTCACACTTTAGTTTAGATGATGTACAAAGATCAATTAAAACAAAAAAATGCATAAAACCAAAATTGTTAAAACTATAAGGTAAAGGTAAAGGTTCCCCCACACATGCATGCTAGTCGTTTCCAACTCTAGGGGCCAGTGCTCATCTCCATTTCAAAGCCGAAGAGCCAGCGCTTGTCCAAGGACGTCTCCGTAGTCATGTGGCGGGCATGACTAGATGCCAAAGGCCCACAGAACACTGTTACCTTCCCACCATAGTGGTCCCTATTTTTCTACTTGCATTTTTACGTGCTTTCGAACTGCTAGGTTGGCAGAAGCTGGGACGAGTAACAGGCAGGTCCTCAAATTACAACAGCTCATTTAGTGACAGTTCAAAGTTACAACAGCACTGGAAAAAACAGACTTATGACCATTTTTCACATTTACACCGTTACAGCATTATGGTCATGTGTTCAAAATTTAGACGCTTAACGACTGGCTGGTGTTTATGACAGTTGCATTGTCCCGGGGTCATGTGATCACTTTTTGCAACTTTCTGATAAGCAGAGTCAACGGGGAAACCAAAGTCACTTAACAATCTTGTTACTAATTTTAACAAGTGCAGTGATTTACTTAACAACTGTCGTAAGAAAGATCATAAAATGGGAGAAAACTCACTTAGCACCAGAAAATTGGGGCTCAGTTGTGATCGCAAGTCGAGGACTATCAGTATATTGTAAAGGAGAAAGAAGAAGGTCCACATTCTGGAGAGAGAAGACCACTCGTTTGAAAGATACATCAAAGGGGCCTTCTAGGTCAAAACTGAACAGCCCTCTCTCAACAGAGGGGGAGGCATACGACATCATCTATCTCCAGTCTACAACACAGTCCTTTCAGCGGTTCCAAAAAGTCTCCACACCCATTTGCACCACTCAGGTGACCCTGGAGACAGAGATAAGCCTCCAAATGGCCTCAGTGACTCTCTAAAAGAAGGCAAATGACCAGCTGTCTGCAAGGAGTATAAATCCTTCCATTCCTCAAAGTATCTGAGTTTCAACTTCAGGATCTGGCCTTCTAAAGAGCAGTCAGGGTTGATCTCCTCTAGGACTGACCGGTTTGATCACCTTGCAGTCCAAGGAACTTGGAACAATATTAGATTAGGCCAATAAATGAAATATCTGACAATCGGAATAGCTATTATGTGTAAGCAAAAGGCATTCTTTTTTCATGTTGGTGGAAAGCAGATCGAACAGTAACCCTGATGCTTTTCAACCACATCTTACTTGAATACTTGAAGGGAAGCCAATAGGGAAGAGGATTTTGATCTATTGGCCATAGTACTTAAGGGCAGGACAAAAGCAAGGGGTGGAAGCTCATCAGAGGGAGATCCAACCTGGAAATAAGGAAGAATTTACTGACAGGCAGAACCATTAATCAATAAATAACTTGTCTCCTGGAGTGGTGGGTAACCATTTGTGCTGGATGATATAAGGATTCCTGCCTGAGCAGGGGGTTGGACTAGAACAGGGCTTTTCAACCAGTGGTACGGGTAGCACCTGTGGTACATTGGCACCTAGCAGGTGGTACACAAGCATCCTAGAAAAGTGGTAGCGGGGGAGGGGAATGAGCTGAACCGGTGGCAGCACCACACAAGCCTGAGCAAGAGATGACTGGAGCTGCAGGGCTGTCGGGGCTCAGCGGAAGTGCCAGGATCAGCGCCAGGCTCCAGCTGGAGCTCAGCACTGATCCTGGCACTTCTGCTGAGCCCAGAAGAAGCGCCGATCAGCTGGAATGTTGCAGCATCTCCAGGGCCTTGTGATTTACATTCAGACGCTTGGCAACTGATTCATATTTATGATGGTCACAGTGTCCCAGGGTCATGTGAAGTGACCAAAACCTGCTGCAACCACCCAGCAGATGGGGGGGGGGAATAAAAACCAAAAAACCCCCACCCACCCACCCCCGCTGCCAATCCTCAACAAAAATGCTCACAACAATGAAAACCTCAGACAGGAGGAAGTGCGCTGCCGGGCGGGCAGGCAGGTGTCCTGCTCGGCTGTGGCTTGGGGGGCACTTTTTTCAGTGCCATTGTAACTTCGGACAGTCGCTAAGTGAACTGTTGTAAGTCGAGGACTACCTGTACATAATAATAATAATAATAATAATAATAATAATAATAATAATAATAAT
>JAKJMR010001149.1:499619-527704 GCA_024449315.1 Daboia siamensis
TGATCTTGATTCTATCCCTCTGTTAATGCAGCCTAGCACTGTGTTGGCTTTTTTGGCAGCTGCAGCACACTGCTGGCTCATATTGAAGTGATTGTCTACTAAGACTCCGAGATCCCTCTCACAGTTACTGCTATTGAGCAAGGTACCACCTATACTATACCTGTGCATTTGATTTTTCCTCCCTAAATGTAAAACCTTACTTTTTTCACCATTGAATTTCATTTTGTTAGATAGTGCCCAGTGTTCGAGTCTGTCCAGATCCTTCTGTATCTTAAGCCTATCTTCTGGAGTATTGGCTATTCCTGCCAGCTTGGTGTCATCTGCAAATTTGATGAGTTCCCCATCTATCTCCTCATCCAAATCATTAATGAAGATATTGAAGAGCACTGGGCCCAGAACAGAGCCCTGGGGCACCCCACTACACACTTCCTTCCATGTAGATGCGGTTCCATTGAGGACCACACGTTGAGTACGGCCTGTCAGCCAGCTACGAATCCATCTGGTGGTAATGCTATCTAACCCACATTTTTCTGTCAAGTAGTAGGTTGTGATCTACCTTATCAAATGCCTTACTGAAGTCCAAGTAAATTATATCTACAGCATTCCTCTGGTCCACTAGTTTTGTCACTTGGTCAAAGAATGTAATAAGATTTGTCTGGCACGATCTGTTTTTGACAAACCCGTGTTGACTTTTAGTGATGACTTTGTTTGCATCAAGATGTTCGCCTATTTGTTGTTTGATTATATTTTCCAGAATCCTCCCAGGTATTGAGGTCAGGCTGATAGGTCTGTAGTTTCCTGGATCTACTTTTTTCCCTTTTTTGAAGATGGGAACTACATCAGCTCTCTTCCAGTCCTCTGGTAGTTCCCCAGTGCTCCAGGATCTTTGAAAAATATAGTTCAGTGGTTCTGAGATCACGTCTGCCAGTTCCTTGAGAACCTTGGGGTGTAATCCATCTGGTCCTGGTGATTTGAACTCGTCTAGGCTGGACAGGTGCTCACTTACCATTTTCTTGCCTATCTTAACTTGCGTTTCTATTCTGTTTTTTATGGCACTGGTTTGGGTAGGTTGGACTGTTTTTTCCCTTTGTGTAAAGACAGATGCAAAAAATGAATTAAATAGTTCTGCTTTCTCCCTATTGCTTGTCACCTTCTTGCCACTTTCCCCCACTAATGGACCAATCATTTCCTTAACTTTTTTCTTGTTTTTTATATGTTGAAAGAAGCATTTTTTGTTATTTTTGACTTTGGTTGCAAGCCTTAGTTCATTTTGAGCCTTAGCTTTCCTTACTTCATCTCTGCAGGCACGGGCTATTTGCTGATATTCTGACTTAGTTATGTGCCCCTCTTTCCAATTCTTATACTTGTCCTTTTTATCTTTCAATTTATCTTTCAATCACTTTTTTCCTTTTTTTTTTTTGGTTATCATGTTTTTGACACCTTGCTAGGCGACTGGTGGTACTTGGATGTTGCCATATCCTAAAAGTGGCACAATGGGTGAAAAGGTTGGAAAGCCCTGGACCAGAAGACCTCCAAGGTCCCTTTTAGCCCTTTGATTCTATTCATTTTTAATCAGGGACTAAGGTTCATACTAACTCCGGGGAAAATTAATCACATAATTATTTCCTCATATCTTCAAGAAGCATGTTTTAAAGGACTGCTCCCTCTGATCAAGAAAATATTTCAGAAAATTCAGTAAAACCAACTGCTAAACCAAAAAGTGGTATGTGTGTAAGGGGGGGTGGGGAAGAAATATAGCATTGTTCAATTTTTTAACAGTAGGGAAATACCGGCTCTCATAAATACAGCTGTTACAAAATGGGAGGAAAGGATATATAATTCTGATTTGCAGAATTTATAAAGTAGTAGAAATGGTTTTGTGTCTGTAAAAATCTCTTTCTTTGCCCCTGGAGTTGCAGGTGAAAGTGGAGGGCTGGAGAAGCAATGGAACTTTATTGGCTGGTTATTTTATAAAGACTAGAAATAACCTGGGTCCTGAGGAAGTAATTGCATCTCACAAATGCTTGCAGCCAAGTGTCTGAGCTGCTTTTTAACTCTGGTGAACCCCAGCATGCTCGTAGAATGAAATCAGACAATAGCACAGTTTCTCTTGCTCGCTAGCAACCACTATAAGAGAGGAGGAAGATTTAGTGTTCCTAACATCAATGAGTAGCCAAACTGAGATTCATCCTATGGACTGCTAAGCACTTCCACTAAATGTTTCAGCAGACTAAATGTTTGGCCACAAAGGCAATTGTTTCCAAACAATAAGATGCTGAAATTGTTGCATGGGTCTCTGTAGGTCTCAGTGTCTATGGGTTTGCAACATTATGCTTTCATCCAGACATGGCTGGATGCCTGGTCTATATATGACTGACCTAGTTGGACTTTTGAAGAAAAATCAAAATATACACTTGAGTCAACCACATGATAGAGGAGAATATTCGTAGCACAGGGTTGAACCGTGGGGTCCTTGGTGCTCTCTGAGTGTGGTGGTGGTTTTCTTACAGACATTTCATTACCCAACTAGGTAACATATTCAGTACTAGAAGGGAGTGAAGTTTGCTTGTTTGTCTGAACTGGTAGTTCTTTGATTGTCAACAGCTGATTATATTGCTCCTTGGAGGCATGTGAATAATTGGAAAAAAATATTGCATCTCTTTCCAAGTCAGACCTGAATGGAAAGATGAAAACTTTTATAGAAAAAGACTTTTTTGTTGGTGACAGAATGGCTGTATTTGATTGAGATCTTGCACAGAAGAGATTGAATCAGATAATGCTGGCATTCTGGCCATCGAATCAAGACACAAATACATGATCGTGTTCCCTTTGGCTTTGAAATATATTTTTTTTTTGTTTGCTTGTTTGTTTGGGGATCAACTGAGTAATGTGCCCAAGTGTAATCCTGGGAGTCCTTGACTTACAACCACATTTGAGTCCAAAATTTCCTTTGCTAAGCAAAACAGGTGTTAAGTAAGATTTGCCACAGGTTTTCACCGAATCGTGCAGTCATTAAACAAATCTGGCTTCCCCCATTGACTTTGTTTGTCAGCGGCAGGAAAGTTATAAATGGTGATCACATGACCCCAGGACAGTGCATCTGTCATAAGTACACGCCTGTTGCCAAGGGCCCGAATTTTGATCTCATTGGGGTGAAAAAGGATCATTGGGGTGAAAAAGGATCATAAGTCTTTTTTTTCAGTGCCGTTGTAATTTGGAATGATCACTAAACAGACGGTTATAAGTCAAGGACTACTTATATATGTTAGGTTGTAGTTAATGTGTTCTGTTTTTTCATTGTAGGGTTGTTGATAACCTGAAAGTAGGGCACTGAGGGAAAATCTTTCAGCTTGACCTTCCTTAGTGATTGGTCAAAAAGGGCCCTATTGCTAACACCTATTGGAAGAAAAATCAAATCCAGTTCCAAGTAGGGAATAAAATGGAGGCTGCTTAAGAAAGAAGGCATATTGATGAGCAGAACTAGCAACAGCATGCAGTTCTGGGACAGCTAACAAATTGATTGGATGAGTACAAGGATTTTTATACAGTTTTACAGCATTTTATAATTTGGAAGCTTGCCTTGTGTACTTTTGTTATTAGATTTGTTTAGCTTTTTTTCGCAAAGGCTAGCAATGGGTCTGAAATACTGGCTTCCTTGGGTTTTAATCCTGTCAAAGAAATGTAATCGATTTTATTCCCTTATCTTTAGTCTGTCTATTGCCTCCATTGAGCTCTCTTTGTGAATCAACAGGCTTGATTCAACGTTTCCACTTTTCGCAATAGCCAGGGGTTTTCATGAGTGAAACATCGTTTCTGTATTTCTTTTCCTCAGCTTTATTCTTGTGGCTTGGGGGGCATAGTAAAATGGATTGGGGGGGTGCGTTTTTACCACACACCCATGTTTAAGAGTTTGGGAGATATGCAATAAACAAGCCCCCCATTATAAATGTTCCAGAAAACCTCGTGCTATTCATCTTCAACCCCATCTTTCTTGTGACACTACAGTTTATTTCATGGCTCTGTCTTGAACATAAAGAATTTTGGAAGTGTTCTTGCAGTTTATGATATTTCTGAAGCCCTAAGTTAATTCTTTTCCATCATGAAAAAAATACTATCATCTATCACCATGTTTTCAACAACAACAACAAAAAAAGGCCATGGATGTATTTTAAAGCTTACAGAACACACAGGAGTAAGCAGTTGTCAATAAGATTTAAGCTGCCCACAGAGCTAAAGACATGAAATATGGTGAGGTTTTAATAAAATAACCTATTATAGATGTCAAGACACGAACAGTGCTTTACTGGAGTACGTTGCAAAATATAAGATGGTTTGACTGATTTCATAGAGTCGTGGTCAGGCTTGCTGGTTTCTAGAATTCATGGGTGCTATTCAGACAGAGTCATTCCGAAATTTATAGTATTTAAATCTGCTGTTATAGCTCATTATTTCTTCACTGGTTTCAGTGGCACTCTCATGACTAATTTGGCTGAGTATTATTTCTTCATAAACAACAATACCAATTGTGAAATGGTGCATTAAACAGAAAATGAAAAAAAGTGAAATAACAATAGAATTCCAGACAATTTGGTAGACGGCAGTTAAAGATATTCTTAAAGGAGGAGGAGGAGGAGGAGGAAGAAGGGAGGGAGGGAGGGAGGGAGGAAGGAAGGAAGGAAGGAAGGAAGGAAGGAAGGAAGGTTGGTTACTACCCAAGAAGGCAAAAGTAAATATCAAAGCAACCTTGAAAACATGGAGAAATTGTATTAATTTCAGATATACGATGTAAAATTCTTCATTTAGGAAACCCTAACTAACCTGGAATACCATGTTAATGTGTTGGTCATGATGCTGATGGAAAAGATCTTGGAATAGTATAGCTGAAGGTAGAATAAATATGAACGAGCAATGTACAGATAGTCCTCGGCATACAGCCACAAGAGCCCAAAGTTTTTTGTTGCAAAGTGAAAAACATTTGTTAAGTGAATTTTGCCCCATTTTACGACCGTTTGTATCACAGTTGTTAAGTGACTCATTGCAGTTGTTACATTAGCCACATGGCTGGTAAGTGAATCTGGCTTCCCCATTGACTTTGCTTATCAGACGGTCGCAAAAAGTGATCACAAGACCCTGGGGCACTGCAACCCTCATAAATACGGGTCAGTTGGGGTTAGAAAAAAGGAAAATGCAACCTAGGCTGCATTCAACAGAAATAGAATCTCCAAATTAAACAAAATCGTGTTGTTGTCTCCATTTATGAGCAATCAGTTTTAAGAGGGGTTGGAAATTAGAACTGGTTTGGAGAAAGTAATCTGGGAACACAAAACTAAACCATAAAGAGGGAGCTGGATATGTGTAGTCTTGAGAAAACAGCCATGACATCAGTAAGCATTTTTTTAAAAATCCCATTTATATCCCGCCCTTCTCTGAAGACTCAGGGCGGCTTACAATCTAAGAAGCACAAATCAATGTGCTTAGCAATAGCCTTCATTCTATGTATATGCCTGCTTATTAGGGCTTTGCCCCCCCCCCCCAAGCGGCATTATTACAAAGTCAGCTTAATTGCCCCCAACAATCTGGGTCCTCATTTTACCTACCTCGGAAGGATGGAAGGCTGAGTCAACCTTGAGCCTGGTGGGACTTGAACCTGCACTAATTGCAGGCAGCTGGTGTTACTTAAGGTGGCATTAGCCCACTGCTCCACCAAAGCATTTTGCTCATGTTTTGATGTTTTATAGCAGTGGTGGTGAACCTATGGCACGGGTGCCAAAGGCGGCACTCAGAGCCCTCCCTGTGGGCACCCGCGCCATGCCTTGGAGGTGGCAACTGTCCCTCTTCAACCAGCTGCCCCCCCCACAGGTGTCCCTCCCCATGAGCGACATTGAGGTGACCACACCCACCTTGGCCACACCCACCCAATTTTCCATGAACACCACAGCCATACCCACCCAGTAGGCCACACCCACCTGGCACCCAGCGATAAATAAGTGGGTTTTGGGTTGCAGTTTGGGCACTCGGTCTCTAAAAAGTTCACCATCACTGTTTTATACGGTGATGAAAAATATCACAGTTTTGGAAAACCAGCTGGAATGAACTTTGGGAAAAATGCTAAATATGGGAGAAAGCAAAGTTAAAAATGAGAGAAAGAGAGAGGAAGGGAAGGAGGGAAGGAAGGAGAGGGGGGAGGAGACTGACTTTGAATTGTTGTTGACACTCCCTGATTCGTGGGCTTAGAGAAAAGGACTGGCTCAAGGTCACGCAGCTGGCTTTGTGCCTTAGATGGGACCAGAACTCACCGTCTCCTGGTGTTGGGCCCAAAGTCACCCAGCCAGCTTTCATGCCTAAAGCGGGATTAGAACTACATGCTTCTTAAATGATTGGCTCAAAGTCCTGTTGCAACAAATCCTTAGAAACCTAAGGAGATTTTTAAGAAGAGGCTAAAGGTTCTCCTGCTTGAGCAGGGGGCTGGACTAGAAGACCTCCAAGGTCCCTTCCAGCTCTATTTTATTCTATTCAACCTGTTTGTAAGCTGAACATTTTTTAAGCAAAGCTGGGGCAATGTGGGATACATTAATGCAGTGAGACAAAATTGCAGGAGCAAAGATCAAACAGAGAAATTTTGTTGGAGGGATCTGAATGGATAATTAGGCAGAATTTTGTTAATTTTTATAGTCACTGATTGTCTTCGTTTACACACCCAAAAAACGGACCCAAAATATTTTATTCGGTACTGCTCTCAACCTTGGAGAATTTTTAGCAGTCAGTCTCTAAAAGGATTGTGTGAAATGGATTTTAGCAACTGTTTAAATTATATTCCAAAGTAATTGGATGAAGGTTATTTTAAATTAGTTTCAAAACAGTTTGAAACTGCACTGCAGATTTATGAGGCAAAGGAGCCTGCTTGGAAGAGATTTTGATGCCAATGTATCTTCTATTAGGTTTAACCCCAATTTCATCCCTTTGGGTTCACCAGCCTCACCCCACCCCCACCCCCCTGCCCAAAATATACGTTGGATTTTATAAACACTAGATTTTTATAACCATTATGCTAATCCGATCAGTGCTAATCTTCCTGGGCACAAAGTAATTAAATCACTGACTCCTAAAAGCTGTCATTAAATCTTAAAATAAAAAAATAACAAGCAGCTTTTTTGGACAAGGTGCAATAAATTTGAGTTATAGGTGGCCGAGATTAGTATAATCAAAAAAGAGTAAACCAGCAGCTGTGACTCAGAAATTAATATTGTAAAGTTCTGCCTTACTTTTGTTGCTGTTTGTTTGTTCAGTGGATTTTTTTTAATCCCACCTATATTATTTTTATAAATAACTCAAGGCAGTGAATATTCATAATGCTCCTATTTCTCCTCAACCTCCTATTTTTTCCCCAACAACAACCCTGTGAGGTGGGCTGAGCTCATCTCGGCACATGTAGGCTAGATTTGCCTATTGGGAGAAAAACAGCAGTCCGGAATATCTGTAGTTCTGTGGTTTCTTGCAGACATTTCATTACCCAATATCTCAGGGGCTGCCCCAAAGAAGAGGGAGTCAAGCTATTTTCCAAAGCGCCTGAAGGCAGGACAAGAAGCAATGGATGGAAACTGGTCAAGGAGAGAAGCAACCTAGAACTAAGGAGAAATTTCCTGACAGTGGAACAACTTGCCTCCAGAAGTTGTGAATGCTCCATCGCTGGAGATTTTTAAGAAGAGACTGGACAGCCATTTGTCTGAAATGGTATAGGGTTTCCTGTTTGAGCAAGGGGTTGGATTGGAGGACTTCCAAAGTCCCTTCCAACAGCATTATTATTATTATTATTATTATTATTATTATTATTATTATTATTATCCTACTAGGTAACATCACTGGTGCTAAGAGGGATGAGTGGGTTATTCCATTATCTAGTATTCTGGGATAGAACAATACTATACATTGAACCAGAAGCTAAGTAAGCAAGCTGGGTGTTAAAAAAAACTTGCGCTGAGAAAGTTTATAAGCTTCTAATTTATCTGGTTGATCATCCCTAGACATGATGAAGCATGTTATAAAAGAATTCCGCTGGTCTCATTCAATAAAATCAGTGTAGAGCATACAGCAGCGTTTCTCAACTTTGGCCACTTTAAGACATGGTGTTCATTCTCAGAATTCCCAGCCAGTATATGGTTAGGGAATCTATGAGCATCCCTATTTATGTGGTCACAATCTGATGGCATATAATCAATCAAGGAACTTTCCTTCCTTCCTTCCTTCCTTCCTTCCTTCCTTCCTTCCTTCCTTCCTTCCTTCCTTCCTTCCTTCCTTCCTTCCTTCAACAACCATTTGTCTGAAATGGTATAGAGTTTCCTATCTGAGCAGGGGGTTGAACTAGAACAGGGCTTTTCAACCAGTGGTACGGATACCACCTGTGGTACATTGGTACCTGGCAGGTGGTACACGACCATCCTAGAAAAGCGGTAGCAGGGGAGGGGAATGGCAGCACCGCACAAGCCTGAGCAGGGGGTTGGACTAGAAGACCTCAAAGGTCTCTTATGCCAATCCTCAATAGAAATGCTCACAACAATGAAAACCTCAGACAGAAGGAAGAGCGCCGCTGGGCGGGCAGGCAGGTGTCTTGCTCGGCTGTGGCTTGGGGAGCACTTTTTTCAGTGCCATTGTAACTTTGAACAGTCACTGAGTGAACTGCTGTAAATCGAGGAATACCTGTACTTCATCGCTTTTTTCCTTTTTTTTTTTTTGGTCATCAAGTTTTTGACACCTTGCTAGGTGACTGGTGGTACTCGGATGTTGCCATATCCTAAAAGTGGTACAATGGGTGAAAAGGTTGAAAAGCCCTGGACTAGAAGACCTCCAAGGTCCCTTCCAATTCTATTCTATTCTGTTCCCTTCTGTTCCGTTCCGTTCTGTTCCATTCTATTCTAAGCTTTCCTTCCTTCCTTCCTTCCTTCCTTCCTTCCTTCCTTCCTTCCTTCCTTCCTTCCTTCCTTCCTTCCTTCCTATCTATCTATCTATCTATCTATCTATCTATCTATCTATCTATCTATCTCTATCTACGTACCTACCAAGTTTCTATCTACCTACCTCTGTCTGTCTGCCTGTCTATCCTGGCTAGGTATCCATCCATCCTCCAAGAACTGACACCAAGTTGATGGTGCATAGTCAATCAACCAATCGATAAGTTTTTCTAGGCCTTCTTGTACTCTTGTCAAGAATTACTTATTTTTCATTTCTTTTCTTACCTCCCCTGCCTTTAGAAAACAAAGAAAAAGGAGAGAAATTCCTTTTTAAGTGTTGCTGTGCTATAGAGCGCTTGTACGTGTCAAACTGCAACGGGTTTTTTTTTCCCCCTCCTCCTGAGAAGAAGGAACACCATTGCTCTAAGAACTCTTGAGATGGAATCTGTCATCTTTCAGACAAACAAAATATAGAGACAGTTGTGACAGTCTTGTCAATCTCCCAGGGATTTTTTCCCCTCCTTTCAAGAGGGAGAGAAACACATATACTGCATTCCTTTTCTGCGACTGAAACCGTTGCTAAGTTCTGGAAAAAAATAATTTATGAGGTTCTTGATGAGATGGCTTCTTTTACTTGATCAAGAGAAGTACCTAGCTTGACTTTTGCAGTGTTTGGGTAATATGGGTGGCAAAATTACCATTTCACTGACTAGGTGACCTTTTGTGACCTTCTGATAAGCAAAGTCAGCGGGGAAACCAGATTCACTTTACAACCGTGTTACTAGCTTAACAACTGCAATGATCCACTTAACAACTGTGATAAGGAAATATCATAAAATGGGGGCAAAACTCGCTTAACAACTCTTCCTGCTTAGCAAAGGAAATTTGGGGCTCAACTGTAGTTTTAAGTCAAGGACTACTTGCACAAATGGTTAGCCTAGATCAGGGCTAGGCAACCTTGGCTCTTTTATGATTCGTGGACTCCCAGAATTCCTCAGCCAGCCATGCTGAGGGGAAAGGGAGAGGTTTCCAAGCTGAGCCATGTTGGCTCAGGAACTCTGGGAGTTGAAGTCCACGAGTCAAAAGAGCCGAGGTTGTCTACCCCTGGCCTAGATACTTGAGAAGAAATTATTTTCATTTTGCTTGCACGATAGCAGAGTTCTGATATCTAAGGGGCTGTCACAAAGAGGAGGGGGTCAAACTATCCCCCAAAGCACAGGACAAAATACGATGGATGGAAAATAATCAAGGAGAGAAAGCAACCTAGAACCAAGGAGAAATTTCCTGAAAATAATTAATCAGTGGAACAGCTTGCAATTCAGCAGTTGTGAAGTCACCATCACTGGAGATTTTTAAGAAGAGATTGGATAACCATTTGTCCGAAATGTTGTAGGGTTTCCTGTTTGAGCGGGGGGTTGGACTAGAAGTCCTCCAAGATCCCTTTCAACTCTTTTTTTTTCTGTTCTGTTATTCTGCTTCTTTAACTGCTGAACAAGATTAGAAAGCAATCAAGAGGTCATGAAGAATAAGCACCTTCAAGGGTGGCCAACTAGGATGTAAGGTCAGGCCTTTTTCTTTAAAATTTTCACTAGATCACTTTCAGAAAAGGTGGATTGGCAATATAGAGTCTCCCATCATGATGTGTGTAAGACCCATTTACATGATGTCTACAAGGCCTATGGCCTTATTAAACACTTTTAAGAAATCCCTCAGAAATACCTGCAGTTTCTGAGATTTGAGGCTTGCTTCAATCCAAACATTTTGTTCTTATAATTATTTTTTTCTTGGTGCCTGTAGACCCACACTGATGTTTCTATGAAATCTTCAGCAGTCTTATCTTGACAGACCTGAACACTGGGTGCTATCTAACAAAATAAAATTCAGTGGTGAAAAAAGTAAGGTTCTACATTTAGGCAAGAAAAACCAAATGTACATGTATAGTATAGATGGTACCTATACAGTCAGAAAGTTAGAACAATTGATCAGTGGAACATCATGCCTCCAGAAGTTGGGAATGCTCCAACACTGGAAGTTTTTAAGAAGAGACTGGACAGCCATTTGTCTGAAATGGTATAGGGTTTCCTGCCTGAGCAGGGGGTTGGATTAAATGACCTCCAAGGTCCCTTCTAACTTTTGTTGTTGTTGTTGTTGCTGTTGCTGTTATCTTGAACTGAAATTAACTTTACTTACTCGATCTAAAAAAGAAGGCAAACTAGGTATGCAATAAAACATGAGTTTCTGGCATCAACTTTTATTTTCAAGAATGCTTCCTAGCTCTAGGACATACTTAGAACTTTATAGGAAACATCCCAGGAGAATATTGGAGAGTGGAAACATTCCCCAATTTTTCCTTTGGTAAATGAGCATTGTGAATCTGGGCACTTGTGAATCTGGCAGTGTTTTGTGAGGGATCCCATGAGACAATCTCAGAGATACCCTTGTGGTCAAAAGATTTCTCCATCCCATTTTCTTCAACAATATTTATTGCCTGGTATAAATAATTCCCTATTCAGATAAAATATATTTATTTATGTATGGCTGAGATACAGAAGCTCACAACTCCAAAATTATTCTGGGCAGCTTACAGCAAGTCAAGTCAAAGCAGGAAAGAATAAAATCACAAGCTAATGTTGTGCATCTGAAGAATCCACCCTGACAAAAACCTGTAGGGTTCTACAAACTGTGCACCAAAGTCTGGGACAACAACCAGGTTTTTAAGGTCTTCCAGAGCATCATTAAGGGACGCAGTGGCTCAGTGGGTTAAGATGCTGAGCTTGTCGATCAGAAGGTCGGCAGTTTGGTGGGTCGAATCCCGAGTGCCGCGTAGCAGAGTGAGCGCCTGTTACTCGTCCCAGCTTCTGCCAACCTAGCAGTTCAAAAGCACGTAAAAATGCAAGTAGAAAAATAGGGACCACTACGGTGGGAAGGTAACAGCGTTCTGTGCGCCTTTGGCGTCTAGTCATGCCGGCCACATGACCACGGAGACGTCCTCGGACAAGCGCTGGCTCAGCTTTGAAACGGAGATGAGCACCGGCCCCTAGAGTCGGAAACGACTAGCACGCATATGCGGGGGAACCTTTACCTTTACCTTTAGAGCATCATTGGGGCAGACACCACAACAGGTAGACACATCCACATTCAGTGTAACAATGAACGTTTCAGTTTTGATTATCTTATGAATTTGTCTGTGGTGGCAGTAGGAATCCTTCACCTTAGGCTACAGGACAAGCCTACTGAGATATGAAATTTTACTGTGGATTTATTCCAGCTCAAGAACCTGCCAAGAATATTCAGTGGGGTGAGGAGTTTTAGAAACCAAAATCATTGCCTGCGGGTGGATTTATTTATTTTTCTATTATTATTATTTTTGAAGAAGTCATCTCCTTCCCCTTTTTTGGCTGACTTTAACTCTATGGCTCCTGAGATACACCAGCTATGAATCCTGGTGACTTTTTTCAGATACTGATACGCCTAGCCATAATGGAGCTCACACCACTAGGCATCTTGGAGCCACAAACTTTGAATAGACTGACATCTGAAGGCACCAGGCTCAGAAACTGGGGAACCATGAGTTCTACACCCTCTTTAGGCATGAAAGCAAGTTGGGTGACTTTGGGCCAATGACCAGGAGACTGTGAGTTCAGGTGCTGCCTTAGGCATGAAAGCTGACTGGGTGATTTGGGGCCAATCACCAGGAGACTGAGAGTTCAGGTGCTGCCTTAGGCATGAAAGCTGACTGGGTGATTTGGGGCCAATCACCAGGAGACTGTGAGTTCTAGTCCTGTCTTAGGCATGAAAGCCAGCTGAGTGACTTTGAGCCAGTCCCTCTCTCTTAGCCAACCCATTTCACGGGGTTGTTTTGTGTGTGAAAAACCAAAAGAGGAAGGCGATCACCATCGTGACTTACTTATAAAAAATTAAAAGCAGGATAAAAATAAATAAAATAAATTTGTGTCTATAGCAGATGTCAACCAAGTTGGGATCTAATATTTTAGGCCTCCAGTAGCTGGTCAGTAACTCTTACTAGACATACAGGTAGTCCTCGACTTACAACAGTTCATTAATGACTGTTCAAAGTTACAATGACATGACCTTCGCAGCGTCCCCCCATGATCATGTAAACAAATTCAGATGCTTGGCAATTGGTTCATATTTATGACCATTGCTTTGTCCCAAGGTCACGCGATCCCTTTTTGTGACCTTCTGACAAGCAAAGTCAATGGAGTAGCCAGATTCACTTAACACAGCCATGTTAGTTAACTTATCAATTGCAGTGATTCACTTAACAACTGTGGTAAGGAAAGTTGTAAAATGGAGAAAAACTCGCTTAACAAATGTCTCACTTAACAAAAGAAATGTGGGTCTCAACTGTGGTTGTAAGTCAAGGATTACCTGTATTGGACAGCAAGGGGAAAAGACTTTCAACTTCACTAGCTTATTGAAGAGTTTTATTGTGCTATTTATTGATTGTGTGGTCCTGATTTACTGTAGTCTCTCAGTGATTTAATTATAGTGTTTTATTCTAGGTTTCTTTACATGGAACATTGACAACATCCAGGGATTTCAGCAGCTGCCCACTTTGCTTTTGACACGGGGCAGCAAGTGGAAAAGATTTATCTTTCCCTAGACTTTAAAATCCATCATATATTATTGTAGGACTTTATTGTACCGTTTTACTGATTTAATGTTTGTGCTTTTTCTGTGGTCTGTTTATTTATTTATGTGTTTGGTGCAGTGAGTTCCGACAAAGACTTGGAGCTGGAGAGACTATTTAAGAACACTTTCACAATGGACAGAAAATAGACACGACTTTTTTTCATTTCCCAGTGAATTCACAGACACGCTCATCATTTTTCTGAGCAGCCGCGCGGAAGTAATTAGCCATGGTTTTCATCGCAGTGTTGTTTTCTTTGACTTCTCAGTCTATCTGTAGTCCAGAAATTGCCTAGTGGTCTCTCGTTCACAGAATGTGAATTCCAAGCCTACTTTGCTTTTTTAAGACCAGCCAAACTGTGTGATGCTACCCCGGGGATAAAATACAGTGAGTAGCACAGTTCATTTAGTGACCATTCAAAGTTACAAGAGCACTGAAAAAAGTGACTTGTGACCATTTTTTTACACTTATGACCATCACAGCATCCCCTCGGTCAGGTGATCAAAATTCAGACACTTGGCAACATCATCATATTTATGACGGTTGCCGTGTCCCAGGGTCATGTGATCCCCTTTCGCAACCTTCTGATAAAGAAAGTCAGTGGGGAAACCAGGTTTGCTTAATAACCGCAATACCAACTTAACAACTGCATTGATTCGCTTAAGAACTGTGGCAAGGAAGGTCGTAAAATGAGGCAAAACTCACTTAACAAATGTCTCACTTAGCAACATAATTTTGGGGCTCAATTGGAGTCGTAACTCTAGGGCTATTTGTACTTGGTACTTTCTTAGTTGATTCATAAGCTGCCGAGAAATATTTAAACTGAGGTGCAATTAAATTAAGAAATCGCTCAGTCCAACAGGGATGAATCACAGAATTTAGAGATGGAAAGACAATAAAGATAATCTAGAGCAACTTTCTGCAATGTTGGGATTCTAATAGAAAGAACATCAAGCTTGTGGCATCGCCTTTTGAAATGCAATTAGTGCTCAACTTGCGACCACAATTGGGATAACAGTTCCCACAGCTAAGCAAGGCAGTTGTTAAGGGAATAGCGCCCAATTTTATGACTTTTTGTTGCCATAGTTGCTAAATGAATCGTTGCGGTTATTAAGAGAATACATGGTTGTTAAGGGAATCACACCGTTGCTAAGGGAATCGGGCTTCCTCCATTGGCTGTGCTTGTCAGAAACCAACCGGGAAGGTCACAAATGATGACAAATGATGCCAGCATGCTGCAACCATTATAAATACATGCTGGTTTTATTTATTTATTATTTATTTATTTATTTATTTATTATATTTATATACCGCCCTTCTCCTGAAGGACTCAGGGCGGTGAACAGGGCACACATAAATACAAGATATAAAAGTTAAAAAGAATTAAATAGAGCCCGAACTAAAACAATATATAATGATATAAAAACCTCAGTAAAAAATCCCAACCCATCCCCCATCAGGCCAGGCCAGCTTGTTCAAATAGAAAGGTCTTCAGATCGCGTTGGAAGGAGCGAAGGTCAGGCGCCGTCCGGAGCTCAACCGGTAACTCATTACATAAAGCCGGGGCACCCACAGAGAAGGCCGTCCCCCTGGGAGCCACCAGCCGACATTCTCTGACCGGCAGCACCCTGAGGAGGCCCTCTCTGTGGGAACGCACTGGGCGGAGGGAAGTTGACGCCGGCAGCAGGTGATCCCCGAGGTACTCTGGACCCATGCCATGTAGGGCCTTCAAAACCATCACCAAAACCTTGAACCTCACTCGGAAGACAAGTGGTAGCCAATGCAGCTCGCGGAGCAGAGGTGTAACATGGGAGTATCGGGAAACTCCCAAGACAACTCTCGCGGCTGCATTCTGTACCAGTTGGAGCCTCCGAGTGGTCTTCAAGGGAAGCCCCATGTAGAGAGCGTTGCAGTAGTCCAGACGAGAGGTCACGAGCGCATGAGTGACCGTACACAGGGCATCCCTGTCTAGATAGGGCCGCAACTGGCGCACCAGGTGAACCTGGGCAAAGGCCCCCCTAGTCACCGCCACTATATGATCTTCCAAAGTGAGCCGCGAATCTAGGAGGACCCCCAAGTTGCGAGCCCTATCTACGGGGGGTAATAGCTCACCCCCCATAGAAAGAGGTGGAATATTCTGAATATCCCGGGACGCCGGTATGCACAGCCACTCAGTCTTGTCAGGGTTGAGTTGAAGTCTGTTCCTCCCCATCCAGACCCGAACCGCTTCCAGGCAACGGGACATCACGTCGAGGGCATCACTGGGGTGGTTTGGGGTCGAAATGAAAAGCTGATTTCCAAGTGCCCGAATTTTGATCACATGACCAAGGCGATGCGGTGATGGTCATAAGGGAAAGGATTCGTTCTAAGTCATTGTCAAGCCTCAGGGAAATTAGAATATCCAGGCAGTCCAAATGAGTATAAAGATTTATTGCAAGTTTAAGCTCTCTATAAGATGAGAGTCTCCTGCATGAGCAGGGGGTTGGACTTGAAGACCTCCAAGGTCCCTTCCAGCTCTAATCTGATGCAGAATCTGAATGGCCCATGCAAATTGGGGGTAGATAAGAGTCAACGGAATTCAAGGTGGGCTGGACCTAGATCTCTTGTGGGCACAAAGGGATTCTCGACTGATAACACATTTGACCCCTCCCGTGGGCTCAGCCTGGTCATCGGGCACATCTAGTCTAGTGAAGGACCAGGGGAGACATAATAGCGGTGTTCCAATATTTGAGGGGCTGTCAGAGAGGAGAGGAATCAACCTATTTTCCAAAGCACTTGAAGGCCAGACAAGGAATAACGGATGGAAACTGCTCAAGGAGAGATTCAACCTGGAAATAAGGAGAAATTTCCTGACAGTGAGAACAATCCACCATTGAAACAGATTGCCTTCAGACATTGTGGGAGCTTCATTACTGGAGGCTTTCAAGAAGAGACTGGATTGCCATCTGTCAGAAATGGTGCACAGTTGCTGCTTGGGTGGGGGTGTTGGACTAGATGACCTGCAAGGTCCCTTCCAACTATCTTATTCTATTCTATTCTATTCTATTCTATTCTATTCTATTCTATTCCATTCCATATTCTATTCTATTCTATTCTATTCTATTCTATTCCATTCCATTCCATTCCACTCCACACTCTACTCTACTCTACTCTACTCTATTCTATTCCATTCCATTCCATTCCATTCCATTCCACTCCACACTCTACACTCTACACTCTACTCTACTCTACTCTACTCTACTCTACTCTACTCTACTCTACTCTACTCTACTCTACTCTATTCTATTCTATTCTATTCTATTCTACTCTGTTCTACCCATCTCTCCATCTTGGTCCCCCTCCTCTTCCTTGGGTTCTGCTCTGCTGCTTTCCCCTTCCTGAGTTGTGTTTTCAAAGTCTGACTTCTCATGGGAACCTGGAAGCGAGGCTGTCTCAAAGGAATCCTCCTCCCACACTTTGGAAGAAGCTGGTGAACCAGGTGATGGTTGCTGTAACACAAAAACATTGATAGAGGTCTCCTCCCCTCCTCTTCTCAGGAACTAAAGGCCACTTCCTTCCCTCGATCTCAGCATGGTCATCTCCTACAGTCACTGAATCTTTGAACGGTCACTAAACAAATGATTGTAAGTTGGTAGCATTTTTACTGCAAAGAATGGATCCCACCAAGGCCTAAATCTCTAATCTCTTCTTTCCCTTCTAGATGCTAACAAGATTTCTCTATTTTGTTTTTTCCTCTTCCTGTCTGATCCAGGTCAACGTCTTCATCTCCTTCATTTTCCCAATGGCCATTATCTCCATCCTCAACACCGTCATAGCCAACCAACTGATCATCATGTTTAAGCAAGCGGCCCAAGAAAACCAAGTGTGCACCATTGGAGGACAGCAAACCATGCTTAGCATGTCCATGGAACCTGGGCGCGTTCAGACCTTGAAGCACGGGGTTCGGGTTCTACGTATGTACCCCTCTGATTGGAGGCCATCTTCCTGTATCTGATATTCAACCTATCCGTGCAGCTTGAGGTTTGGCCCCTGTGGCTTGGAAATGATGCATTGTCTCTTCCAGAAAAGAAACTTCCAATACTCCCTAAATATCTGGGAGGTTTTTGAACTGGTTGGGTTAGCAATAATAATAGTAATAAAGTGGAAAGGGACCTTGGAGGTCATCTAGTCCAACCCCCTGCTAAGGCAGGAAACCCTATACCATTTCAGACAAATTGCTGTCCAGTCTCTTCTTAAAAACTTCCAGTGTTGGAGCATTCACCGCTTCTGGAGGCAGGTTGTTCCACTGGTTAATGGTCAGTGGTTGGACCCAAGTAGTGCTTGATGTCTGACTGTGGCAATCCACAATGCCCAGTGGAGCACTTCCTGCTCAGGAGGTCATCCTTGGATCTAACCGGGTCATCATAATGCAAAAAAGATGTTGAAATCCTAGAAAGAGCAACAAAGATGATAAGGAGTCTGAAAACTGTATTGTTGTTGTTGTTGTGATTGCATGACCTCTGTAGGTGCCATGTAGATATGCTAAATAATAATAATAATAATAATAATAATAATAATAATAATAATAATAATAATAATAATAATAATAATAATAATAGCTTTTTAAAAATCCAAGCAATGGTCAAATGGTTAAGATTTTATATATATATTCATCATTTCAGCATTGCATGGATTAATATATATATATATATATATATATATATATATATATATATACATACATTATTACATACACTTCCTAAGCAAATAAATACATCATAAAATTCAAAGCAGATGCAAACTCATTAAAGAAAATTGAAATCCAGCTACATACTAATTTATTAATGAAATTATGTTAAGATGCCTAAAAGAAAAGTCGGTAACGCAATTTTCAGTCATGCCTGCATAATATTGTCGTACTAATGTATCCAAGGACACTCTCCCCTTTGATCTATCACTCTTTCTTTATTGGCAAATTCATTTAAGATATGACCAATGACAGAGTTTCCCCTGGTTACAAAGTGTTGAGAGCAAGGATTGCATAGAATATTACAGATTAACATAAAGACACTGCTAATTGATTACTCATTTACTGAGACCTGGCTACTTGGATAGATGAGTGAATAAGATACTGTATAAGATTGTGCCCAATAATACGGCAACACCTGCGGCCGGCGTCAACTTCCCTCCGTCCAGTGCGCTCCCACAGAGAGGGCCTCCTCAGGGTACCTCCTATCAAAGAGTGTCAATTGGTGGCCCCCAAGGGGAGGGTGTTCTCTGTGGGCGCGCCAGACCTGTGGAACCGCTTGCCGGTTGAGCTCCGGATGGCCCCCAACCTTCGCTCCTTTCGGCGCGATCTAAAAACTTATTTATTTGAGCAATCTGACCTGGTTTGATGGGTTAGGGTTGGGGATTTTAATATGTTTTTAATTACTGTTTTAAACTTGGGCATAATATTTAATCATTTTTAACTTTTGTATTCCATTTTTTATATTTATTGCCCTGTACACCGCCCTGAGTCCTTCGGGAGAAGGGCGGTATAAAAATGTAATAAATTATAAAAATGTAATAAATAATAGTACAGTATCAGTGACCATAACTAAGCAGAAAAAAGCCTCTTCCAAATCATCCAGTTTTGTCTTCTGAAGAGATGAAATGTGAAAGACATAGTAACAAATGCAAAACCAAGATTAGGTTGAATAACGTTGTTTCATCATATCTCCATCCTGATCCAACATTTCAGCAACTGTCATGAAATTTCAGTTTGATTCACAGAGAATTAATTATTGCTTTTTTTTCTATTGCGGAAAATCATAATAAATGTTGGAATTCTATCTTTTTAAATTCATTTATTTATTTATTAAATTTATTTGCCGTTTATCTCGCTGCAAGGAGACTCTTTTTATATAATATAAAAACTTTTAAATTTTGTGTTGAATTGTCTGTACTGACAAAGACAGTTCTATATAGATACAGTAGATGGGGAACCCATCAAATTTGCAGACGACATCAAGCTGGCTGGAATAGCCAACACTCCAGAAGACAGGCTTAAGATATAGAAGGATCTGGACAGACTTTAACATTGGGCGCAATCTAACAAAATGAAATGCAATGTTGGAAAAAGTAAGGGTCTTAGGCAAGAAAAAACAAACGCACAGGTATAGTATAAATGGTACCTGGCTCAAAAGTAGAAATTGTGAGAGGGATCTTGGAGTCCTAGTGGACAATCACTTAAATATGAGCCAACAGTGTGCTGCAGCTGCCAAAAAAGCCAACACAGTTCTAGGCTACATTAACAGAGGGATAGAATCAAGTTCACATGAAGTGTTAATATCACTTTATAACGCCTTGGTAAGACCATACTTCGAATATACTGCATCCAGTTTTGGTTGCCACAATATAGAAAAGATGTTGAGACTCTAGAAAGAGTGCAGAGAAAAGAAAGGGGACTGGAGGATAAAACGTACAAAGAACACTTCCAGGAATTGGGCAAGTCTAGTTTAATGCAAAGGACTAAGAGTGACATGATAGCAGTCTTCCAATATCTCAGGAAGAGGGAGTCAAGCCATTCTCCAAAGCACCTGAAGGCAGGAAATTGATCAAAGAGAGAAGCAACCTGGAATTAAGGAGAAACTTCCTGACAGTGAGGACAATCAACCAGTGGAACAGCTTGCCTCCAGAAATTCTGGGTGCTCCATCCCTGGAGATTTTTAAGAAGAGACTAGACCAGGGGTAGGCAACCTCTGCTCTTTTATGACTCGTGGACTTCAACTCCCAGAATTCCTGAGTCAGCACAGGAATTCTGGGAGTTGAAGTCCACGAGTCATAAAAGAGCCAGGTTGCCTACCCCTGGACTAGACAGTCACCTGTCTGAGATGGTACAGGTTCTCCTGCTTGAGCAGGGGACTGGACTAGAAGACCTCGAAGTTCTCTTTCAGCTCTATTCTATTCTAATCAAGGAGAGAAACAACCTAAAACTAAGGAGAAATTTCCTGACAGTTAGAACAATCTATCCACACTGGAAGTTTTTAAGAAGAGATTGTTGTTAGTTGCGAAGTCGTGTCCGACCCATCGCAACCCTATGCACAATGTTCCTCCAGGCCTAGAGATTGGATGACCATTTTTTCTGAAATGGTATAGGGTTTCCTGCTTGAGCAAGAGGTTGTACTAGAAGATCTCCATGGTCTCTTCCAACTCTGTTATTCTGTTATTCTGATAACTTTTCTGTTACTCTTCAAACCAGTTTGCATGCAGAAATCAAACACTGATCTAACCACTAAACCTCTATTATACCAGGCTACAGGTAGGTCCTCAACTTACAACTGCCTGCTTAGCCAGCAAAGTTACAAAAACCCCAAGAAAGGGGGCATGACTCAGATTTGGAACCCCTCTGTGGTTACATGATCAAATTTTGGGCACTCATCAACTTGACCACATTTTCAGCTGTTTGCAGCATCCTGCAATCACGTGACTGCATTTTACAATGATTTTACCCCAAACCGGCACTTACTTTCAGTTTTTGTCAAAACTGAGTCCTTAACAAACTATTGCTTCACTTAACAACCACCATGTTCACCAAACAACCGCCATAAAACTGTCATAGACTTTTGTGACCATCATGACATGCAACCATAATGGGCAGGCTCCTTTATGGTCAGATGTCAAGGACTAGTAGTACCAACTTGATCCACCAGAGGGGAGCAGAGAGTTAGATGTTTATATCTCTTTGCTGCCACCGAGTGGCTGTCTCAAGAACTACAGCCCAGGCTTGTAACCCTTAATGAAGTCATTTGAACATGACCCAAACGTCATTCTCTTTTAAAATCTGACTAAGGTCTTGATTGAAATGCAATATTGAGAATGTTGACAATGTCCCTGAGCAAGAGAAAAAAAAACTGGCTAAAATTCAAATGGAGAGATGTGTTTTTTTTTCACGGCAATGTGCCATTTGGAGTTCCATAATTGAAATCAGCGCTGCAATTCTTACAAGTTTCACACTTTGGTAGAGAAACAAGTCACCAGCTTGTATTCCAAGTGGTGGAATAAGAGGTTAGTGCCAAATACCAACAATTCTTGCCAAAAGCGTTACCATTGGCAGCATCTGATAAAGAACTGAACAGAGACTGAACAGAGTCAGATCAGAGTCTGACATGGATGGGAATCAACCAGAGAATCCTAGGATTCTGGATTAGATGAGGAAGTTAAAAGCAAACAGGCAAACGTCCCAGGGAGTGGTAAATTATAGGGCTAAAATATAATCCCTATAATAATTATACAGTCCTCAACTTATGACCATTTATTTAATGACTGTTCAAAGTTACAAGAGTCCTGAAAAAGAGATGACTGTTCCTTGCACTTAGAACCATCGCAGCATCCCTGTTGAACTAGAAGACCTACAAGGTCCCTTCCAGCTTCTCTTCTCTCTTCTCTTCTCTTCTCTTCTCTTCTCTTCTCTTCTCTTCTCTTCTCTTCTCTTCCATTCCATTCCATTCCATTCCATTCTACTCTATTCCATTCCATTCCATTCCATTCCATTCTATTCTATTCTATTCTATTCTATTCTGTTCTATTCTACAATCTGTTTATTCTATTCTATTCTATTCTATTCTACAATCTGTTTATTCTATTCTATTCTATTCTGTTCTGTTCCATTCTACAATCTGTTTATTCTATTCTATTCTATTTATTCTATTCTATTCTATTCCATTCTATTCTACAATCTGTCTATTCTATTCTATTCTATTCTATTCTACAATCTGTTTATTCTATTCTATTCTATTCTATTCTACAATCTGTTTATTCTATTCTATTCTATTCTATTCTATTCTGTTCTGTTCTATTCCATTCTACAATCTGTTTATTCTATTCTATTCTATTCTATTCTATTCCATTCCATTCCATTCCATTCTATTCTACAATCTGTTTATTCTATTCTATTCTATTCTATTCTATTCTATTCTATTCTATTCTACAATTTGTTTATTCTGTTCTATTCTAATTATGTAGATTGTGTATATATGTTTACTTCTCTTCCATCATGTTCTCATCGTACGCTAAATAGTCCCTGCTTGAGCCCCCATTGCAGAAATAATTCAAATGCCTTACTGCCTTGAAAGGAGACCATTACTAGAGACATACGGAGGATTTAAAAGATTAGCAATGCATTGTTCACCCCTTGAAAATAAAATTTCAGCTGCATTTCACAACAGAGGTTTCAAAGGGTCTTCTGATTGTGTTCCGCTTTCTCCTTGGCATGAACTGAATTCCTGTTGAGCAGGTAGCCTTCAGTCATAAAATGATACCAGTGGCAGAAAAAGCAATTACAAGTAGCCCTCGACTTACAACAGTTCATTTAATGACTATTCAAAGTTATAACAGCACTGAAAAAAGTGACTTATGACCGTTTTTCACACTTCCGACCATTGAGGCATCCCCACGGTCACGGGATCAAAATTCAGACGCTTGGCAACTGATTCAGATTGATAATGGTCGCCGTGTCCCAAGATCATGTGATCCCCTCTTGCGACCTTCTGACAAGCCAAGTCCATGGGGAAGCTGGATTCACTTAACAACAGTGGCAAGAAAGGTTTTAAAATGGGCCAAAGGTCACTTAACAAAGATCTCACTTAGCAGCAAACATTTTGGCCGTAAATCAAGGACTACCTGTATGCTGATAAGAAGGAAAATCAGATTGAATCATTGCAATATAAACACTGTGGTTTAGATAAATGTACATGATGTGCATGGTGGCCTAGTGGTCAAAACACTGGGCTGCCGAATGAAAGGTGAGCAAGCACCCATTTCTGCCCCAGCTCCTGCCAATCCAGCAGTTCGAAGGAATGCAAATGCGAGTAGATAAATAGGTACCACTTTGGTAGGGAAGGTAAAAGCATCCCACGTGTCTTGGCATTGTCATGCTGGCCACATGACCACGGAAAAGTCTTCGGACAACGCTGGCTCCCTCAGCTAAACAATAGCAATAGCACTGAGACATATACCACTTCACAGTGCTTTACATCACTCTCTAAGCAGTTTTTACAGAGTCAGCCTATGGCCCCCAACAATCTGGGGTCCTCATTTTACCGGTCTCGGAAGGATGGAAGGCTGAGTCAACCTTGAGCTGCTCAGGATCAAACTGCCGAACTGCTGACAGCCGGCAGTCAGGAGAAAGTAGCCTGCAGTACTGCTTTCTAAGCACTGTGCCACCCGGGCTCTAAGAAACAAAGGTCAGCCCTGCCCAGCTACAGTCCGACACAACAGATTTTTTTTCACCTTACAGAATGAGTAGCTAACTTCATTGTTCTTTCCTTCTCCATTTCAGGCGCTGTTGTGATTGCCTTTGTGGTGTGCTGGCTTCCGTACCATGTGCGGCGGCTTATGTATTGCTATATCTCAGAAAATCAGTGGACAAAGTAAGTCATTTGATTCCTATCACTGTTTTGCAGAAATCCGCAGGCTAAGGGTCTAGACTTCTCTCCCAAAACATCTTGAATGTCATGGCCATAAATGCCATGGACAATCCCACCTCATGATATTTTTTTTGACTCAGATATACAACAGCTGGGCAATGGGCTTTTTTTAAAGTTCTGGTGCAATTTGAAGATTTATCTGAGAGATCCTTGATGCTCTCTGAGTTTGGTTGTTTTCTTGCAGATGTTTCATTATCCAACTAGGTGACATCATCAGTGCTAGAAGATGTTTGGGAGGAGGAAGAGGAAGAGCAGGAGGAGGAAGAGCAGGAGCAGGAGCAGGAGGAATAAAAGAAGACAAGGATTTAGAATCCATGGTGCTCTCTGAGCTGGGTTGCTTTCTTGCAGACATTTCATTATCCAACAAGGCAACATCATCAGTGCTAGGTTGTTTGGGAGGAGGAGGAGGAAGAGGAGGAGGAGGAGGAGGAGGAGGAGGAGGAGGAGGAGGAGGAGGAGGAGGAGGAGGAGGAGGTGGTGGACTGTGGGGTACTTGGTGCTCTCTGAACTGGGTTGTTTTCTTGCAGATGTTTCGTTACCCAACTAGGTGACATCATCAGGGCTGGAAGGGAGTGGGGTTTGCGGAGAGAGGAGGAGCAGAAGGAGGAGGATTCTGGGGTTCTGGGTACTCTCAGAACTTGAGGTTTTCTTGCAGACATTTCATTGCTCAACTAGGTGATATAATCAGGACTAGAAGAGAGTGGGGTTTGTGGAGAGGAAAAGAGGAGGAGAGGGAGGATTGTGGGGTCCTTGGTCCTTTCTAAGCTTGATTGTTTTCTTGCAGATGTTTCATTACCCAACTAGGCAACTCAATCAGTGCTAGAGTGTTCTTGGTGGTTCTTGGAATTGGGCTGGGTTTCCAGGAAGGGCAAGCCACTTGTCTAATTGTTGAATTCTATTCCACTGAGAACATCTTCCTCTTTTTGTTTCCTGCCAGCTTCCTTTACGACTTCTATCACTATTTCTACATGCTGACAAACATCCTCTTCTATGTTAGTTCAGCGATTAACCCAGTCCTCTACAACTTGGTCTCCACCAACTTCCGCCAGATCTTCTTTTCAACCTTCATTTCCATATGCCTGCCGTGGAGAAAGAAAAAGAAGAGAACCAAGTTCAACAGAAAATCCAACAGCATCTCTAGTAATCATACTTTTTCTAGCCAGGTCACCAGAGAAACCACCTATTGAGGCTTCGATAGTCCCAAGAAGGGAAGGAAGGAAGGAAAAAGAAGGATCCAGAACTTGTGAAAGGGGTCTCTCCTGCTTTCAGACATGGCCTCCAACTCCAACTTCACGCATGAACATGTATAGCTGATTGCCGTCCATTGGAATGAATAGATGTCCATGGTTAACATTGAGGTGATGTTCCTGCCTTGGCCTCTGGCTTTTGTGAGTTATATCTCCATGTTTTGTCATGTCGATCCAGCATAGAAGTTGCCTGTTGATGTTCTCCAGGAAACTTTTTTATCCATGGAGTCAATGTTGGCCAAGCGTGAATGCCTCTTTTACTGTACTCCTCATTCGATTTCTTGGTTTAGAAATGCCATCGGCAAGGAGATTAAGATCACTTATCCTGGTTATCTTGAAATTGTAGGGAGGAGGCGAAGAATTAGCAGGATTTTATTTGTCTAGGCAAGAAGAGGGTTGTGGCTTTATGTACAGGCAGTCCTCGACTTGCGACCACCTGTTGAGCCCAACATTTCTTAAGTGAGACATTTGTTAAGTGAGTTTTGCCCCATTTTACGGCCTTTCTTGCCTCAGATATTAAGTGAATCACAGCAGTTGTTAAATCAGTGTTAAGTGAATTCTGGATTCCCCACTGACTTTGCTTGTCAAAAGGTTGCAAAAGGATCACATCACACTGGAAAGCTGCAACTGTCATAAATATGAGTCAGTTGCCAAGCGTCTGAATTTTGATCACATGACCATGGGGCGGGGGGGGGGGGTTAGGGTGTTGCAATGGTCATAAGTGTGAAAAACAGCCACAAGTCGTTGTAACTTTGAACGGTCACTAAATGAACTGTTGCAAGTCGAAAGACTAACCCTGCTTTTGTTCCATTTTTCTGCACCAGGGCTTCATTTCTTGATCCAGCTCTCAGACGGAGACGTAACACATACGATGCCTAAAATGGGAATTGCTTAGGGGCCGGGAGCTTGGAATGTTTGCTAGACCAAAGAGATGAAGTATAGAATGAATGAGTTAATTGCTTAATTAACAAACAAGCATCCAGATGTCTGCTATAAAGAGAGGGTATTTTTCCCCCACAGTATTAACACTAGCTTAGAGGAGAGGGAATCTAGTTACTGTTAATTACCGATAATTGCTTCTGCTTCAACTGATATCACAGTGAGCACAGGGGCAGGGGGACAATATTCTGGCTCCTCCATTGAATGGACGGCTACATTTAAGACCTAAACCACCAAAACGAAGCAAAAAAAAACACGGGAAACAAGTTATTATTATCATTACAGGTAGACCTCGACTTATGATTGAAATTTAGCCTGAAATTTCTGTTGCAAAGTGAGACATTTGTTAAGTGAGTTTTGTCCCATTTGCCACTGCAGTTGCTAAGTTAATAACACAGTCGTTAAATGAATCTTTGGTTATCAGAAAGTCACAAAAGGTGATCACATGACCTAGGATCACTGCAACTGTCATAAACATAGGAGTCAGTTGCCAAGCATCTGAATTTTGAGCATGTGACCCCAGGGACGCTGCAATGGTCGTCAGTGTGAAAAATGGCCCTAAGTCCCCTCCCTTATATTTTTAGCGCCGTTGTAACTTCAAACAAAGACTAAACAAACCATTGTAAGTTGAGAACTACTTATAATTGTATAATTATTCCAAAGTAGGATGCACATACTGCAAGGAATTGTGAGGCACACCTGCCCCATTGCTCACATGGCCATTTGTAATGATGAAGTGCATGGATCACTAAGGGCACCCATGTTTCGAGCTGTTTGATGCTACATGGACCAATGCTATTTGCTCAAAGTTCTGGAGATGTTTTACAACCTACTGCTCACCTGCTGCTTTTTCTCATCAGGCTGTTCAGTGGACCTCACTGTGTTACGTATTGAAGTTTGGCATCTTAGTAAGGAAATGTTCAAGAGAACACATGATGTGTAGGGGAGTCGTTATTAACCTACCAAAACTTTAATAATTACCGTTGCTTAAGCATTAGGTGCCATGTACATACTCACCTGTTCCACTATAGAACTGATATAAGGGTTGGGGAAGACAGAAACACTTCATAAGCGATACTCGCATTTACAACTGGGGTCCTCAGTAAGGACACAATGACTTCGTTCATCTTTTGCCAGCCACTTCTGTTAGTACAGGTAGTCCTCAACATACGACTGCATTTCAGCCCAACATTTCTGTTGCTAAGCGGTGGAGTGAATTTTGCTCCATTTTGCAATCTTTCTTGCCACATCTTTCTTCTCAAGTGAATCACTGTAGTTATTAAGTTTAGTCACACAGTTGTTAAGTGAATCTGGCTTCCTCAATGACTTTGCTTGCCAGAAGGTCGCAAAAGAGGATCACCTGACCCTAGGACACTGCAAGCATCATAAACAGGAACTAGTTGTCAAGGATCCAAATTTTGATCACGTGACCGTGGAGATGTTGCAATAGTCGTCAGTGTAAAAAATGGTCATAAGTCACTTTTTTTTCCAGTGCCATTGTAACTTCAAATGGTCACTAAATGAATGGTTGTAAGTCAAGGACTACCCATATTCCATAATGTGTCACTTCAGCTATTTTATTTTTCAGTATTCATGCTGCTGCTTCTTGCTGGGAAATCCTTATGAGATGCAGCAGCCAAAATGTGCAGACTATTTAGTTGTAACTGACTTACATTGCCCGAGGTGGCCAGTCTCCATTGTACCCCAGTCTCCATTACACCAGTCACCATTGCACACAGTCTCCATTGCACCAAATCTACATTGCACCCAGTCTACATTGCACCCACATTGCACCAAATCTACATTGCACCCAGTCTACATTGCACCCCAGTCTCCATTGTGTCCCAGTCTA
>JAKJMR010001149.1:535590-562817 GCA_024449315.1 Daboia siamensis
TATCTATCTATCCATCCATCCATCCATCCACCCACTCACCCTCTAGTCTATATATACTGCCTATCATCCAGCCAGCCAGCCAGCCAGCCATCCATCCAGCCATCTATCCATTTATCTGTCTATCATCTATCTACCTACAGTATCTATCTCTATCTATCTATCCATCCATCCATCCATTCACTCACCCTCTATATATTATCTGCCTATCATCCATCTATTTATCTATCTATCTATCTATCTATCTATCTATCTATCTATCTATCTATCATCTATCTATCCATTCACCCTCCCACCTGCCATCTATCTATCCAGCCTGTTTGAGAAGAGAAGAGCTATACCTGAGCACACAGAAGGAATGGGAGAAGAGATCACAGGGGGACCCTGTCCTAGCTCTCTGGAAAAGAAAAGGAAGGGAGAAAAAAGCACTTGTAGGAGAAAAAGTAAAAATAAAGTCCAGAAGAAGAGCCTTTTTATTTCCGGCATCTAACTAATCTGATAAAGCTGAGCTAAATGTGTCTGTGCAGACACAGCGGAGATGGTTTCAGAAGCCTTACGTTGGATGTGGACCTGAGTAGCAGTTTAAGGCTGGTGAGGCACCCATCAGATCTAAAAATGTATGGCTATTTTACCTTGGGATGTCAAGAACTTTTTCATGTTTTCCAAACTAACTCCAGATGGACTTGGGGAGGGGGAAAATGATAATAATAATAATAATAATAATAATAATAATAATAATAATAATAATAATAATAATAATAATAATAATAATAATAATAAAGTTGGAAGGGACTTTGGAGGTCATCTAGTCCAACCCCCTGCTCAGGCAGGAAACCCTATACCATTTCAGACAAATGGCTGTCCAGTCTCTTCTTAAAAACTTCCAGTGTTGAAGCATTCACAGCTTCTGGAGGAAGGTTGTTCCACTGGTTAAGCCCGCCCTAAGCTCCATCTTTAAGCTCTCTGTGATTTTTAAATTCTGGCAGGGTTCCAATCTATGCCAAATGATGCTTTGATTTCAGGACTTCATAAATATTCATCTTAAAGAGAAATGCTTTATATCTTCTCTTGCCTAACCCAGGCCTTATTTAATCCAGCCATGAATTGCAAATCAAGTTTTAATAGGTTTAAGGAGAGAGCTTGAAGGAAGGAGGCTGCCACTCGGAAAAGAACACTTCTTGGAGAAAATAGTTATATTACAAGCTCTGGTTAGACTGCCATTAGAAAAGGAAGGCTGAAAGTGAACGATATCCCCGAAGGCAAGCGCTGCTCAGAATTAAATTCAATTAAAACAAATGTTTTCTGCATTCAAAATTACAGGCGGGAACCACTGCAGTAATAAACATCCACTGCTAAAAGAAACTGGGTATTTGAAAAGATACCCAGGTGGCGAGGAAGTGTTAACTAGATTTCCTGCTTATTTCTGAAGGGGTAAATACCATTGCAAGGGACGCGGTGGCTCAGTGGGTTAAGACGCTGAGCTTGTCGATCAGAAAGTCGGCAGTTTGGCGGGTCGAATCCCGAGAGTGAGCGCCTGTTACTCGTCCCAGTTTCTGCCAACCTAGCAGTTCGAAAGCACGTAAAAAGGCAAGTAGAAAAATAGGGACCACTCCGGTGGGAAGGTAACAGCGTTCTGTGCGCCTTTGGCGTCTAGTCATGCCGGCCACATGACCACGGAGACATCCTCGGACAAGCGCTGGCTCTTCGGCTTTGAAACGGAGATGAGCACCGGCCTCTAGAGTCGGAAACGACTAGCACGCATGTGGGGGGGAACATTTACCTTTACCTTTAAATACCATTGCATATCTCTCAGTTAGCCATCTGTTCTTTATTTATTTATTTTTTCCATTTGCTTATATTAATATCACCTCGGCAGCGATTGGAATGATCTGGGTATACAGGTGGTCCTCGGCTTATGACTGCAATTGAGCCCAAAATTTCTGTTGCTAAACTAGGCAGTTGTTCGGCGCCCCATTTTGTGACCTTTTTTTAAACCACAGTTGTTAAGTGAAGCACTGCACTTGTGAACTTAGTAATAGGATTGTTGGCTTCCCCATTGATTTTGCTTGCCAGAAGGTCGTAAAAGGTGATCACAGGACACCACAACTGTCACAAAGACATGCCAGTTGCCAAGCACCCAAAATGTGACCATGTGACCCTGGGGATGTTGCAATGGTCGTAAGTGGTGAAAGACATTTTTCCAACATGTTTGAAACTTTGAACAGTCGCTAAATGAACAGTTGTAAGTTGCGGATTACCCGGACCTTGAAAAGGCCAACTAAGGTCAGCCTTAGTGCTTAGAGGGATTTAGAGGGGAGTCAAATTGAAGAGGCCAAGTCACTTGATTAATCTGGAAAATTAAAAAAAAGTTGGAAGGAACCTTGTAGATCATGTAGTCCAATCCCTCATCCAAGCAGGAGACCTTACGCCAGGGGTGTCAAACTCAATTTCATTGAGGGCCGCATCAGCATTGCGGTTGCCCTCAGGGGGCCGGGTGGGTATGGCCAGGGTGGGCGTGGCCTACTGGGTGGGTGTGGCTAGAGTGCATATGGCCTACTGGGTGGGCGTGGCCAGCTCTACATCGTTTGCATCAAGGGTGCCTATGGGGGCCTGGGCAGGAGTGGGACAGATCTGAGGGTCTCTGGCAGGAGGAGGGTCTCTGGGCCAGAGCCAAGGCAGTGGGGGGCCGTTCCCTCACTGTTTCCAGGATGGCTTCGCGGGCCCCATGAAACCACTTCGCGGGCCGAATCCGGCCCCCGGGCCTTGTGTTTGACATGTCTGCCTTACGCCATTTCTAACCAATAGCAGTCCAGTCTCTTCCTGAAAGCCTCCAGTGATGAAGCACCAACAACTTCTGAAAGCAAGCTGTTCCATTGGTTGATTGTTCTCACTGTCCAAAAGTTTCTCCTTTTTTCCAGGTTGAATCTCTCCTTGATCAGTTTCCATCCGTTATTCCTTGTCTGGCCTTCAGGTGCTTTGGAAAATAGGTTGACCCCCTCCTCTCTGTGACAGCCCCTCAAATATTGGAACACTGCTGTCACGTCTCCCCTGGTCTTTCTCTTCATTAAACTAGACATACTCAATTCCAGCAACCGTTCTTCGTGTGTTCGAGCCCTCAATCCCCTAATAATCTTTGTTGCTCTTCTCTGCACTTTTTCTAGAGCAGGGGTCTTCAAACTTGGCCCTTTTATGACTCATGGACTTCAACTCCCAGAATTCCTCAGGCAGCATGCCTGGCTGAGGAATTCTGGGAGTTGAAATCCATGAATCATAAAAGGGCCGAGTTTGAAGACCCCTGTTCTAGAGTCTCAACATGTTTTGTATAGTGTGGTGACCAAAACTAGGTGTGGTCTTGTGAACATCCTTCCTTAAAGGCAGTGGGCCATTCTGTGTAGCAGATCTTGTAACAGAAAAGGCACCCTCAGTTTCATCTGTGCATCCCACAATTGTGCAAACAACCTAATAAATCAGAGTTCCCCAACCTTTCCAGCTTTGCAGACCATCGGGGGACAGGGCGGGGGGAAGAGAGGGGATGGTTCTTCACAAATGGTGGGCAAGCACACAGGCCTGCACAGCTCCATTTGTATGAACAGTGGGGGCCCCTGCGGTAAATAATCAGGACTCCATTTATATTGTTTTATATTTTGACTTGCTATGTGAAGGGTTTGGGGCACACATTATACTTGACTGCAACTTGACCCTGAAAGTAGATGAGTTTATCCCATAAGGAAGCTCACCAGCAGAGAGTTAGTGCATGAGCTGAGCCTTAGGAAGTATCATCTGAGCATCATTTATGACGTGGGATTCTTTCCCTCTTTTCTTGGAATGCTACCTGTCAAAAGTAAGGGACGTGGTGGCTCAGTGGGTTAGGATGCTGAGCTTGTCGATCAGAAGGTCGGCAGTTTGGCGGGTCGAATCCCGAGTGCCGCATAACAGACTGAGCGACTGTTACTCGTCCCAGCTTCTGCCAACCTAGCAGTTCGAAAGCACGTAAAAATGCAGGTAAAAAAATAGGGACCACTACGGTGGGAAGGTAACAGCGTTCCGTGCGCCTTTGGCGTCTAGTCATGCCGGCCACATGACCACGGAGACATCCTTGGACAAGCGCTGGCTCTTCGGCTTTGACACAGAGATGAGCACCAGCCCCTAGAGTTGAAAATGACTAGCATGCATGTGCAGGGGAAACTTTACCTTTACCTTTTAACCTGTCAAAAGCAAAGAATCAAAACCATATATTAAACGTTACACTTAAGAAGATCTATTGCTCAAGGCTATATGCAAGAATCTAATCAACTAAAGTTCTACAATAACTTGGCACCAAACAAGGGTCAATTGAATTCAATAAGGGTTGGACTTAGACTGTTTCTGAGAACATAATGACTCTAGGCTGATGACTCCTTTAACTCCACCCCCATCTCTGCCTGATCTTCTCCTACTCTATCCCACTTCATCCTATCTGCTCTCATGTCTTTGGAGTATTCACCCAGATCTTCCCTCTGCAAATGCTATCCATAAATATTAAGGGGTATCCACTTTCCCCCCTCTTTTTAAAGCCTAAAAGAAAAGGCAGAGGCTTCCTGTATCCAAGTGTGTCCGACTCATCTCCATTTCTTAGCCAAGGGAGCCAGCATTGTCCGAAAACATTTCCACAGTCATGTGGCCAGAATGATATCATACCGCAGCACAGAGCATCTGGTAAAACACAGTACATGGTTACCTTGCCACTGAAGTGGTACCTATTTATCTACATGCATCTGCATGCTTTCAGACTGCTAGGTGGGCAGGAGCTGGAGCAAGGGACAGGAGCTCATCCCCTCATGCGGCGTTCAGATCTCGAACCCAGGCTGTCAGCTTTTCAGCTGACAAGCTTAGCTTCTTAATCACTAACCCTTGTGCCCAATTTTAAGGCCTACTTTTTATATTAACTACTTTTAGAATAGAATAGAGCTGGAAGGAAGGGACCTTGGAGGTCTTTAATGCATTGCGATTTTAATTTTACATCCTCATCATTTTTATCTCCTACTTCGTCAATTGTTCTATGGTGAGTTCCTGGGAAGCGGCATAAAATGAGGTAAAAAGATTCCCCAGAGAGGAATTCAACACATGGTGATAATTACATGGACTTGAAGTTTTGTGGGAGACAATACAGTGACTTGAAAAGCATCCATTACCCGTTCAGATGGAAAGTGTTACATCTCTGCTCGAATTCTGTTCTTTATTCAGAGCTTTGAGTGAGGCAGTGACACTTACTTGAATAACACCTGTTGCAAATTAAAGCTGAACACTTGAAAACCAAGGAGAATAGACATTGTTTAATAAACTGTCCTCGAGCAGGCTATTAAATTTGAGAGATTTATCCTTTTGCTTTTCTCTTCCCTTGCTTCCCTCACCTTAGTACCATACTTTAGAGTTGCTGCTGACTTGGCCATAACAAAAGAAAAGCTTGAAAGACAACTAAAGCAGAAAGACAATACAAACCATTGTAAAATCATTGGGAAGTTTGGGTAAGTAATGTGCTTTGGGGTCCTTTTTTAAGCTGTAATAAAGGGAAGACTTGTTTTGATTCCAATGGCAGTTTGCTCTACTGTACAACACCGGGCCTGCCATGGGTCTGGTGGTTAAAGCACCAGGCTAGAAACCAGGAGACTGTAAGTTCTAGTCACATACCCGCCGTAGGTATGAAAGCTGGCTGGATGACATTATGCCAGTAACCAGGAGACTGTGAGTTCTAGTCTCACCTTAGGCATGAAACCAGCTGGGTGACTTTGGACCAATCATCAGGAGACTGAGTTCTAATCCTGACTTAGCCATGAAAGCAGGCTGGGTGAATTGGGCCAATCACCAGGAGACTGTGAGTTCTAGTCCCACCTTAGGCATGAAAACCGGCTGGATGACTTTCAGCCAGTCACCAGGAAACTGTGAGTTCTAGTGTTGCTTTAGGCATGAAAGCTGGCTGGGTGACTTTGAGCCACTGTCTGTCAATGCAACTCACTTCACAGGGTTGTTGTTGCGAGGAAAATAGGAGGAGGAAGATGTGCTGAATATGTTCGCCACCTTGTTGTTTATAAAAATAATAAAGGCAAGATACAAATAAATGAATAAGTAGATCCACACCCACGATTGAGAATTCTGATACCAGATTTAAAAATACTGCTTCATTCTCAGTTTGCTAAAATAAAATAAGTTCTTATAATCCCCAGTTAATTTGTTCTGAGTGGTTGGTTTTTACCCTGTTAAACAATCTGCTTTTTAATACATATATATAAAGAGAGAAGAGATGGGAGGAGGGGACAAGCAGACATATGATTTTCCAAAGATCTACTCTTCTGAATGTTGATATGAAAATGAACGTTTTCCAATTAATTTCCACATTCCCCTCCCCTCTTCAGAGCAAGGTAAACAAGTTAAAAAGACTATTTCGTATCAAAATAAGCTTCTCAGCAGACTCAAATTTTGTCAGATATTTTTTTTCTGAACATGCACATCTGATACCAATTCATAAAAAATTAACATAAAGCACAAAATAATCAGGGCTGCATAAATTAAATTTAGACATTTCTGCCCGAATCCTCTCAACCAACCTTTCTCATTTAGAATGTTTGAAGTTTGGAACATTTTGTACATTCTTCGTACCCTCCAGATGTTCTAGCCTACGTCTCCCATAATCCCTCATCCATATAGCCACAATGATTAATATTTATCTCCAATCCATAAATTTTGAAGTCTTGCCCAGTCTGATGCCTGAGGATGTATTCAGCCAGGGATAAGCAGCCTTGGCTCTTTTATGACTCGTGGACTTCAGCTCCCAGAATTCCTGAGCCAGCTATGCTGAGGGGAAAGGGAGAGGTTTCCAAGCTGAGCCATGCTGGCTCAGGAATTCTGGGAGTTGAAGTCCACGAGTCATAAAAGAGCCAAGCTTGCCTACCCCTGTAATAGGCTATAGCTACAATAATTAAGGTTAATTAGCTTGGCAGAAAAAATATGTTCTCTCCATGGGTCACAGCAATTTTTCCCATATCTGAAAAACATTAGGTGGAAGAGCCAGTTTGGTGTAGTGGTTAAGGTGCTACCCTAGAAAACAGGAGACAATGAGTTCTAGTCTCCCCTCAGCTATGAAAGGTGGCTGAGTGATTTTGGACTAATCACAGGAGACTGTGATCTAGCCTCACCTTAACCATCTTGCTGGCTAATTTTGGGCCAATCATCAGGAGACTGTGAGTTCTAGTTTTACCTTAGCCCTGAAAGCTGGCTAGGTGATTTGGGGTCAATCACCAGGTGATGGTGAGTTCTAGTCACACCTTAGACATGAAAGCCAGCTGAGTGATTTGGGGCCAGCCACCAGATGTCTGTGAGTTCTAGTCTCATCTTAACCATGAAAGCTGGCTAGGTGATTTGGAGTCAATCCCCAAAGACGGTGAGTTCTAGTCTCACCTTAGCCATGAAAGCTGGCTGAGGGATTTGGGGCCAATCATTAGGAGACTGTGAATTCAAGCCTCACCTTAGCCATGAAAGCCGGCTGAGGGATTTGGGGCCAATCACCAGGAGACTGTGAATTCTAGTCTTACCTTAGCCCTGAAAGCTGGCTAGGTGATTTGGGGTCAATCACCATGTGATTTTTATTATAGTAGCAATAGAATTTAGGACCATATGCTGTCCCATAGTGCTTTACAGCATTCTCTGGGCAGCCTACAATGTAGATGTCATGGTTCCAACTAATGAACCACTTCAAAGAACCTTCAGGCATTGTTCATTCTAAAAAGTTTATAACCGTGGTGGCGAACCTATGGCACGCGTGCCACAGATGGCACGCAGAGCCCTCTCTGTGGGCACGCACGCCGTTGCCCCAGTCCTAGGCCTTCAGCTGGGTTTTATAAAACCTTTTCGCTTTAGGCCTCCACTGCTGTGTGCAAAAAAAAAAAAAGTTCAATCAATCAATCAGTTTCAACTTCTCATGGGAAAAAAAAAGATCGCGCAAAGTTGGAATTGATTGATTGAACTTTTTACTCCTACTGGTCTGCTGTTACCATCACAGCCATGCCCACCCAATGGGCCACGCCCACCCAGCACCTGACGATACATAAGTGGGTTTTGGGTTGCGATTTGGGCACTCGGTCTCTAAAAGGTTCTCCATCACTGGTCTATAATAGTGAGAACAAAGCCTCGGCATGGCATGGTGGGATGCCAAGATCTGAATTCCCCTCCCTTCAGGACCTAATATCTGGCACAATTCCCTCCTTCAATTAGCAGCCATAAATCACATTCTCCAATCAGTTTGAAGGGCAAAGCTTCCTTTCCGTTCTGTAATGTGCCATTTCTTATCTTATTAAAAACAATCGGGGGAAACATTCTCACTCCTCCCCACAGCTTCATCTAATTCTAAGAGCAAAACAATTTAACGGAAAAGGCTGCCTCTTATATTGTCAAAGCAAAAACATCCAATGTTTGCAGCGTTGACAGTAGAAGCATTATTTGCATCTTGTCCCCAACAATCTAGGGTCCTCATTTTACCAACCTCGGAAAGATGGAAAGCTGAGTCAACCTTGAGCCGGTCAGGATCGAACTCCCGACAGTGGGCAGAGTTTGCCTGGATTACTGCATTGTAACCTCTGCACCTCTAGGGCTCTGGTGCATTTTAAAAATAATAATTTGATTAACTGGGGAGTGGCAGATGTCATTTAAAGAGGGGAGAGGCACACTGGTGGTGCCATCTCTAGCCACAGATGCTATGTTTCCGTCTTAGCCAGCCTACTGCCTTTGCAGAGTGTGTAAACCGTGTCAAAAAATAAAAAAAAAATGGACAATACCAAACTAATATCTGTACAGCCAGGTTACCAATGACAACAATATTTCAAAGCAATTATTAGTTAAGATGATAACCTCAATTCCAATTTGCAGTGCCAGGAGTTCATGGCACATTAGAGATGGTTTACTGGAGCAGACAGTTTTGACCCTAGCATGCTAATAATGTTATCAACTGTCTTGTATGTTGGCACTGAGGGATCCTGATGCATTTTGTCTCTCGCTGATTTAAGCAATTTTTCAAGTGCCGAGAGGTCTCCGGTGAAAACATACCACTGTGTTTTGTAAACTGGAACACCCTGGGCTTATTTAACGTCCTTCTGAGCTGCAAATCAATTCTCCTTTTCATTTGAGAGCACTGCCTGCTTTATTGTCGTGATTTAAGTTCACGTTTAATTAGCACAAAGCTAATTAGCACAAAGACGCATAGAGCAACAATAGATGTCCATCCAAAGAATTAGATCCATGATGTCAGGGATGAAACAGAAACACAATTGAATGGGATACTGAAAGAGCAGAGACAGGCTAGTCCTGAAAAGTAAATGGATCAGGTCCTTTTGATTTGATTTGATTTGATATAATTATTTACCAAATTTTGAAATTACCCCTCTTCTCTGTGAGCCCTAAGCATGGCCGCAGAGCCATCTATTCACGCTGGAAGATGAGGAGAGTGGGGACCCACCTCATCTCTCAGGGAAGAATGTTCCACAGGGTGGGGGCAACAGCAGAGAAAGCTCTATCCATGAATATAGCCTTGAATTCCCCTAAAGTCCAAATTCTTTAGAAGATGGAGTCCACTACGTATCATATCTATCCAGGGTTTTTTTTCTCATAGAATGCTCAGAACGGAGTTCCGGCACCTTTTTTGGATGGAACCTTGTAGGGTAGGCAAGGTGGTTTGTATGACATGTGTGAGTTCTGGCACCTTTTTCTTTTACAAAAAAAGCACTGTATCTATCTATCTCCATTAAGTTTCCCACCGACTTGGTGAAATGAAGGAAATGATATCCATCCTGTACTGGGGTGAGTCTGTGTGACATTTACAAATAGTAATTGCCTTAACTTAATTGGAGGGTTGCAACTGTAAAAATAAACAAGTACATCGCAGCCAATAGACACATAAAGAGAGAGCTAAAAGGATTAATTAAGAACGAAGAAATAGAAGGACATACCAAGGAAATGAAAACAGAGGTCACACTTTCCTTCATATCTGCTGTCATATCTTGCTGTCTCTTGATATAAATACGCTTTATATTTAATCCTGTTGTCACATAAAATTTGGGAAAATTGGGAAAAAGAGGGAGCCTGTAGTTGGAGAAATAAATATGTTTCTTTTTGTCCTACTTGGTGGCACTTTGGATGTGTGCAACATGACACATTTGAAAGCTTCCTTTTCAATGAGTATTCTGTTAGTAAAGAATTTTCTGTTTTTCATCAAGAGAGAGATAATATCGTAATTGCCCTTTCGTTCCAAAAGTTTAATTTCATCACTTCCAAAAAAAACAATCTAGCTCTACTGAAGTAATAGGAGGAACGTTTTTTTGGAAAAAAATAATATTAATTTCCACGGATCGGATTAGGCTAATGTTAACAGGTTAAATTTACTTTTATTCAATTGATCAGATTAGACTAATTTTAAGTGACGCACAAATGGTGTTTTTTTAAAAAAAAAAATATTCAGGCTATATTTAGATATGCAACATTGATTTTTTGAAATAAAATAAAATAAAATAAATTTACCAAACACTCCCTAAGAGTTTTAAATAGTACGTTATGACCTTTCTATTTAAGTGAACATTTTCAAACTCTTCAAAGACCAAACTGCTATTTAAATATACGACTAATCTCTGATGGAAGGATGTTGGGTTTTTTTAAAAAAAAAATTATGAAGCTAAATGTTGTCCTTTGCTTATATATTATTTTTTGGCATCCTTCTGCTCTTCTTTAAGAGTAATGGACTATTCATAACTGAATAAAGAAATTAAAATTATTTTCAGAATTGGCACTTCCTAACTTCTTTTCCATTTCCTTTCCTTCTCTTCTGCATCCCAAAGTTAATTACAGAAAAGACTTTCTGAGAAGTGTTGTGGGAAGAATCCAGAGAAAGGAATATTTGGGGAAATATTAAAAAAGCAGAATATATTTTCTCAAAAGAATAATGGAGAAGATCTTTTTTTTTTTTTTAAAGGACAGAATCTAGCCCCCAGAAATCAACCCAGCCCCTAGGCAGAGGGCAGCTTTTAGAAATGCAAATTCAATAATCCTTTCAGAACCAAAAGGGCAGACTCAGATTCAGGTCAAAGTACATGACACAGGAAATACAAAGCCTCAAACAGGAACAGGAAACAACCTCAAGAGCCCCAGAAGGTATAAAAGCCCACCACTCCATGTGGTCACGTTTTTTCCAGAGCCATCTTTCTGTCTGGCTCTCCTCTTCAATAAACTACAACCTTCTTTCTAAAGCAGTCTCCATGTTTGTTTATTCCCGGCTCGGGCTGGACCCTAATGAAGATTTTTTTTTCTACAGTGTACTGTATACCTTCTACTTTTGTGTATAGATAATCCTTGACTAACCATCATTCATTTAGTGACCATTCAAGTTACAACAGCATTGAAAAAAGTGACGTGACCATTTTTCATACTTATCATCATTTTATTTATTTTTTTTATTTTAATCCCATTTATATCCCGCCCTTCTCCGAAGATTCAGGGCGGCTTACAATCTAAGCACAAATCAAATGTGCTTAGCAATAGCCTTCATTCTATGTATATGCCTGCTTATTAGGGCTTTCGCCCCCCCCCCCCCAGCGGCATTATTACAAAGTCAGCTTATTGCCCCCAACAATCTGGGTCCTCATTTTACCTACCTCGGAAGGATGGAAGGCTGAGTCAACCTTGAGCCTGGTGGGATGCGAACCTGCAATAATTGCAGGCAGCTGGTGTTACTTAAGGAGGCATTAGCCCACTGCTCCACCAAGGCTCTTGCAGCATCCCCATGCGGTAAAAATTCACACATGGCAATTGGCTCATAGTTATAATGGCTGCAGTTTCCAAGGGTCGTGTGATTACCTTTGGTGACTATCTGACAAACAAAATCAATGGGGAAGCCAAATTCACTTAACAACCATGTTGCTGACTTAACAACTGCAGGGATTCACTTAACAACCTGACTAGCAAAGTCAATGGAGAAGCCACATCAACTTAAACACTATCTTACCAACTAAACAACTGCAGTGATTCAACAACTGTGGCAAGAACGGTCATAAAATGGGGCAAAACTCACTTAACATCTGTCTCACTTAGGAATGGAAATTTTGGGCTCAGTTGTGGCCGTACGTTGAGGACTGCCTGTTCTCAGCAGTGTCATAAATCAGGCATGTTAAAATCTCGACTTCACGTGACATCATGCGAGGTATCACAACTTTTTCCCCATTGCTGTCAATGGGGTGGGCGTGTTTTTGGCGTGACGCATTTGGCTCGTGGCCCGGCAGATTGACATGCCTGTCATAAATGTTATACGATCTTCTCCACCAGTCCCTTCCATACTGTGTCTGTTTTTTGTTTTTTTTAAAAAAGGCTTAATTTTTTCATGAATAATAATTAGCCTGCCTAATTTGGTTGAATAAGATTTCAGGCAATTAAAGGTAAAGGTAAAGGTTCCCCTGCACATGCGTGCTAGTCGTTTCCGACTCTAGGGGCCGGTGCTAATCTCCATTTCAAAGCCGAAGAGCCAGCGCTTGTCCAAGGACTTCTCCGTGGTCATGTGGCCGGCATGACTAGACGCCAAAGGCGCACGGAACGCTGTTACCTTCCCACCGTAGTGTTCCCTATTTTTCTACTTGCATTTTTACGTGCTTTCGAACTGCTAGGTTGGCAGAAGCTGGGACAAGTAACAGGCACTCACTCTGCTACGCGGCACTCAGGATTCGACCCGCCAAACTGCCAACCTTCTGATCGACAAAGCTCAGCATCTTAACCCACTGAGCCATCGCGTGCCTTCTGAGCCACCGCGTCCCTTCAGACAATTACCTCCTAGTAATTAGAGTTTTTCCTCCCCATCTGAATAATTTTCCAGAGCTATTCCTATTTCTCTTTTTTTTTTTGAGAAATACAACATTACACTTGATGCCACATATTTATAAATTTCTTTCTCCTGGCACATTCAATGTTCTGCTGAACCACAATGGGAAAAACATGGACTGCTGAGAATGTAATAAAAATGATTTGATTCTAGCTTTAACAGTGTCACCGGCACATGAGGTTACCTTCCCTTTAAGCTTGTATTCATTCCGTCTCTGATTAGTTTGCATGAGTAGTTTCTGTGGCTCTGTAGCTTAGCTGAAAATTAAATTAAAAGAAAACCCAACCGGTCCATGTTCTTTTCTTGTTTAACTTTCCCTTCCTTTCTTTTCTCTATTGGATGGCCAATCTCCAATTTTACATTGGGGAACACTTGTTGCCAGAGCTGTGTGTGTATGTGTGTGTTACATACAAAAATACAACACACATAGACACACACTCACATGCATACACACAAATGGACAATAAATAGGAATATCCTAGGGAAAAAAAAGTTTACAAGCAAGTCGAGGTTATATTTCTGATGTTTGGAAAGAAGTAAGCCAGGTTCATCTCTGATCCTGCCCAAATAAATTGCAAAACTATCCTCGATCTAGAACTAGTATCTAAATATATGCTTAATAGTAGCTCGGTTCTCAGATGCAGAGGCCTTCCAGAAAGGCCTGACTGCAAAATGCAGGCCGGGAGACACCACAGAAGAAGTAGGCAAGCTAGGAGAGGCATGGCTGCAAGGTAAGTTGGTGCATGGTGCATAGGGCAGCTCTAACCCCTCCCCCCCCAACCTAGCTTGATTTTTAGGCATGCGCCTCACCCCAAAACTAGGGCTTATTTTGGGGATAGGTCTTACTTTGGGGGAAACACAATCTGATGGTTTCAGAATCCTGGAGTTACGTGATCGCCATTTGGGACTCTCCCAGCTGGCTTCCGACAAGCAGAGTCAATGAGGGAAGTCAGATTTGTTTAATGATCATGTGATTCCCTTATCAACTATGGCAAAAAAAGGCTGTAAAATCAGGTGTGATTCACTTAACAACCACCTTGCTTAGCAACGGCAATTCTAGTCCCAGTTGGGGTCATAGGTCAAGGACGACCTGCACGGCTTTTTTTGTCACAGAATGCTCAGAACGGAGTTCCGGCATCTTTTTTGGATGGAACCTTATAGGGTAGGCAAGGTAAGCTGTATGATGTGCGTAATTTCCAGTACCTCTTTTTTTTTACAAAAAAAGCAGTGACTACCTGTATATACCATCAAAGAGACAAGTATGGGTAGTCCCCGACTTACGACCACAAAGGAGCCCAACATTTTTGTTGCTGAGGGAAACATTTGTCAAGTGAATTTTGCCCCATTTTATGACCTTTTGGGCCACAGTTGCTAAGTGAATCACTGGAGTTGTTAAGTTAGTAACATGGTTGTTAAATGAATGTGGCTTCCCCACTGACTGCATGCCAGAAGGTCGCAAAAGGGGATAACAGGATCCTAGGACATTGCAACAGTCATAAATGTGAGTCAGTTAATCAGTGGAACAACCTGCCTCCAGAAGCTGTGAATGCTCCAACACTGGAAGCTTTTAAGAAGACACTGGACAGCCGTTTGTCTGAAATGGTATAGGATTTCCTGCCTGAGTAGGAGGTTGGACTAAAAGACTTCCAAGGTCCCTTCCAACTTTTTAAAAAAATTATTATTATTGCTTTTGTTGGTATTGTTGCCAAGCATCTGACTTTTGATCACATGACTATGAGGATATAGTCATAAGTGTGGAAAACGGTCGTAAGTATTTTTTTCAATGCCGTTGTAATTTTGAATGGTCACTAAATGAACTGTTGTAATTTGAGGACTAGCTGTGCTGCAAGTGCTGTTTTAGGGGAAATGATTAATAGAAGAATCCTTGTAACAGGTAACCATGTATTTAATGTGGTCTGTGCGATGCATCCATGCAGTTTCTCCTTGGCCTAGCTAAATGCTTTAACTTCAATGTTTTTGAACGGTAAATAGAATGACTCACTCGGATCAGAACCAATTTCTCCATATGAACTTAGGGAAATAAATAAACCATGCAAGCATTGAATCAACTCTCTGAAGTAATTTTGACTATAATATACAAATAGATCAATGGGAAAATAGGTTAAAAGGATTGAAATTGACGTCTGAAAGAGAATAACAGAAAATACAGAGTTGGCCTTGAAGGCCTTGCATCGAAAACATTTCGGAAGCTGTAGAACGCAGCTTCTGAGATCTGCATGTGGGCATCACACACTGCCCAGAGGCTACCATACGAGGCAAATTATGTGTTGTAAAGATCACTTGGAGGTGGGAGTTACTTCCAATGTAATCTACCAGATCCCCTGCATGGATTGCCCCTGTGACTATGTAGGACAGATGGGGAGGAAGCTAACCACCAGATTGCAAGATCACAAGATTGGAAGAACACAAGTGAGCAGTCAGACAATGAGACCCAAACTCACTGCAAGAAACAAGATTGGAAGAACACAAGTGAGCAGTCAGACAATGAGACCCAAACTCACTGCATTCAATTTTGCAACTACTAAGATTGTTGGACGAGCAGGCTTAAAAACAGCCAGGGAAGTGATTGAAGCCTGGGAAGCAGGCCCCTTGTCAGTCAAAAAACGTGTGGATTTACCACCAGAGCCATATACAACAGAGCCATATACAACAGGCACCATACAAATACCACATACAGAACAGCACACACTTGGCCAGAGAGAATTACCCTGAGGATGGGTTCCAGCACAAGTCCAAAAACTTGGAAGACAAAACCTCTCGTCCCAATGACCGACCCAGATTGGATCCTGCAGACCTTAGAGGTCTTCTAGTCCAACCCTCTGTGCTAGAGAATCTTTATAAAACAGTGAATTAACACATCATACATGATGCCAGAGAAATTATCTAGAATATATAAAGGCACTGAAGAATGTGAAGAGACATTTTATTACGTTTGGTGGACATGTGAAAAATCTTAAAAAAAAAACGTTGAATCCAAAAACACACTTTGATTCAGAGGATTTTACAGATTAATATTCAGCTGAAGTCAGAATCTTTCCTTATTAGGATTAATGGACAAGCAGTTAGAACAAAGCCACGGAAGATTATTTCAATATACGATTACCATGGTGAGATTGCTGTATGCACAGAGATGGAAATATTTGACCTTATCCAGTATGGAGGAATGGTTGATGAAGTTGACAAATATTACTGAAATTGATTAAATTAACTTGTTTGATTAGAGAAAAGATATCTACACTTACTGATGACTCAAAGACTGTTAATGAACTTTTTGCATTAAAAATAAAAAATGAACTTGTGACATGGTTTTGACGATTATTGGACAGGATAGATTATAGAAAGAAGAAGATGTAACTTTAGACCACGGGTCTTCAAACTTGGCTCTTTTATGACTTGTGGACTTCAACTCCCAGAATTCCTCAGCCAGCATGCCTGGCTGAGGAATTCTGGGAGTTGAAGTCCACAAGTCATAAAAGGGCCAAGTTAGAAGACCCCTGCTTTAGATGGAGAAATTGAAATATATTTGTATTTACAACTGCTGTAAAGACTATCAGAAGCCACTGCGTTATAGTTTCTTCTTTTCTATTTTTCTTTTATCATTGTTCTTCAATTTCATTCTTTTTACAGGTAGTCCTCGACCTGCAACTGTTCACTTAGTGACCATTTGAAATTAAAACCGTGTTGAAAAAAGGAACTTATGACTGTTTTTCATTGCAGCATCCCTTTAGTCATGTGATCAAAATTCAGCTGCTTGACAACTGGTTTGTATTTAGGACAGCTACAGTGTCCCGGGGTCGTATGATCAATTTTTGCGACCTTCTGACAAGCAAAGTCAATGGGGAAACCAGATTCACTTAACAACCTGGTTACTAACTTACCAACTGCAGTGATTCACTTAACAACTGTGGCAAGAAAGGTTGTAAAATGAAGCAAAACTCACTTAACAAATGTTTCTCTTAGCAACAAAAATTTTGTGCTCAATTGTGGCCATATTTGTGACACCCAGAGTCTAAGTTCCTTGCACCACTCTCAGACTAATGGAGCTTGTGAATGTATGAATGGAGTGCTGGAACAATACCTCTGCTGGTACATCAATTACCAACAAAATGACTGGACAGACCTCAGGGGTGGCATGTAACAATTCAGGTGCTTTTTCAAAAGGCAACTGGACTTTTTGAAAACATTTCGCTTCTCATCCAAAAAGGAAGAAACAAAGAAAATCCAGCTGCCTTTTGAAAAAGCATCTTTGGAAAGGAAGGGGAATTTCAGATGAAAAAAAAATGCTATTCTCCCATATGTGCTCAGCTGGTGTGCTTCGCAATGTTCTTTCAAAATTGTTTCACATCAGAATGCCAAGTGGGAAAATGCTCCTTGATGGCAATTCCCCGCCTATGAAAAAACATCAGAGAACCACGATTATGCATTAAGAAAACTAAGGAAGCGTGTATCTTTCCAGCCACCTAGCTTGAATTGAGAAAAACTGGAGGGGGGAACTTATGTGGTTTCTCCAATCTGCATTATAGCCTCAGGATGGCTAGTCTGTCTGATTGCTCTGAATGTCATTACAGCTAGTTCTCAACATAAACCATTCGTTTAGTGACTGTTCAAAATTACAACGGCACTGGAAAAAATGACCTATGACCACTTTTCACACTTACCACTGTTGCTGCATCCCCAGGGTCACGTGATCAAAATTTGGACTCTTGGTAACTGATTCATATTTTTGACGGTTGCAGTGGCCTGGGATCAAGTGATCACCTTTTGCCACCTTCTGACAAGCAAAGACAATTATTATTTATTTACCGTACTGCATACAAGGCCAAAGAGGCTATAATGTATGCACATAGTAGAAGTCTGGACAGCCAACAATCCCTAGTCCATGTGTTGCACCAGTGCAACACAGGAGGGAAAATTTGCTTCACACCAGCTTTCTCTGAGGAAGTCAGTTCATCCGGGAATTTACTCCATGATTTTTCCGCCAACTGCATCCAGGATTCAGTGTCAGTTCCAGCACCCCAGCACAGAACTCAACCAGCATTTTCCCACCACCGAAATGTGACACCTGTCTATCTGCTTGCAAACAGCGCTTTCAAATTGCTAGGTGGGCAGGAGCTGAGACAAGAGATGGGAGCTCAACCCATCCAGCAGAGCTGGACTCAAACCACTGGAGTGCTGGCAATTGCCCGGCACATCCAGAATAATTAAGCCTCTGAGCCACCACATCCCCAATAGCAAAGTCAATGGGAAAGCCAGATTCACTTAACAACCGTGTTATTAACTTAACAATTGCAGAGATTCCCTTAACCAATGCTGGCTGCTTTAAGACCCGTGGACATCAACTCTCAGATTTCCCCACCCTGCACTAAAGGAAGTTTTATATGGGATGCTTAAGAGAAATTCTGATTTGATTAACACAACACCGCCTCCTTTAAAATGGCACAAGATGATCGTGCCCTTTATAAAAGTCTGTTGGGGCATGCCATTTTTCATTCCTGCCTGTATCAATTTCCAATAACACTCACAGTGAGATAATGGAACTTAAGGGCTTCTCATGTCACCCCTCTTTACTTGGATTGACATAAACTAGATGCATTAAACAAGCCCTACAGGCATGGGAATTGTTAAATTCTTCAGGATATATACACACATACATAGACAAGCTTGCCATCTTAAAAGAAAGCTTTCCGTGTGGGTGATATTAAGAATGGAGTTTTCTTTGTGTGGCGAGCATTTTTAGAAGTGGTTTGTTCTTCTTCTTCCTAGGGCTGAGAGAGAGAGGCTGGCCTAAAATACCAGTAGCTATAACTAAACCCTAATTCCAACAATTATCAACCTGATAACCAGGAAGTTCACGTTCTCAACTGATCTCTCCCATTACGTATTCCAGTTATGGAAATGTGAATTGCTAAAAGTCCCTATTTATTTTATTGCCTACACCAGACATGTCAAACACAAGGCCCGGGGGCCGGATCCAGCCCGCGAAGTGGTTTCATGTGGCCCGCGAAGCCATCCTGGAAACAGTGAGGGAACGGCCCCCACTTCCTTGACCCTGGCCCAGAGACCCTCCTTCTGCCAGAGACCCCCAGATCTGTCCCACTCATGCCCAGGCCCCCATAGGCACCCTTGATGCCAACGATGTAGAGCTGGCCACGCCCACCCAGCAGGCCATACGCACTCTAGCCATGCCTACCCAATAGGCCACACCCACCTGGCCCCCTGAGGGCAACCGCAATGCTGATGCGGCCCTCAATGAAATTGAGTTTGACACCCCTGGCCTACACTAACAGAATAACAGGATTGGAAGGGACATTAGAAGTCTTCTAGTCCAAGCCCATATTCTGGCAGGAAACCTTATATCATTTCAGACAAATGGTTGTCTAATGTCTTCTTATAAATCTCCAGTGAGGGAGCAACAAGTGGTGGGATTCAGCCAGTTCACACCAGTTTAGCAGAACCAGTAGCTAATTTTTTGTTGCCCAGGCCCAGAATGGACTTCCGGAAGATTGCATCCACACAGAGAACCGTTTGTTCACATATTTGAATCCCACCACTGGGGAGCACCCACAATTTTTGAAGACTAATAGTTCTCATAGTCAGGTAATTTCTCCTTAGTTCTAGGTTGGAGCCCTCTTTAATGATCTTCCACCTGTTACTTCTTGTCTTGCCCTCAGGTGCTTTAGCGAATAAGTTGACCACCCCCTCTCTGTGACAGCCTGTCAAATATTGGAACACTGCTATTATGTCACCCCTACTCTTTTTCATTAAATTAGACATACCCAATTAACCTAGTGTCATGGCTCCGACAGATGAGGCTCTTCAAAAGAACTTCGAGGCATTGTATACCTTTAAAAAATCTTTAATCGAGTAGCATAATATCGGCACTTACATAATCGAAGCCAAAAACTGAATTCCCCTCCCCTGGGTAAATAGTATCAAAGCACAATTCCCTCCTCCAATTTACAGTCATAAATCACATTTTCCAATTAGCTTGAAGCACAGGCTTGCTCTCCAGCCCACCGATTCCTTATCAGCTCTGATTTCAACAACCTTGGTTCTCACGCTAGGTTCAGTGTTTTTTATGTCTAGCTGGACTCTCATTCACATCCTCTCCTTCCCCAACATCATCTAACTCTAAAAGCGAAAGGAAGGAAATGGCTACATTTCCATCTTTTGTCCATGCAAAAACATCCGATGTCAGCAGCGTTGACAGCTAGTCCATGAGATTTTCCTGACCATTTTTAAAATAAAGTTTGAAGAACATGACATAACTTTCTCACTGTTGTGATTCAGTGTCAGCCTGTGCTCCCAGCAGCTGAGTCTGAGGAATCTGAGGAGGAGGAGGAGGGGTTTGGAGAGCCTTCGGTGTCGGAGGCAGGCTCTGATGCACTGCAGGACTCTCAGCCTGGCTCTCCAGTCGTGTTCCTTATGAGGCTCAGCTGTGTGAGTACAAGGTGTCAGACTCAGAAGAGTCACAGCTGAATCTGTTCAGAGATGCTAGAAGCAGAAGGCAATCCAGCAGAGCAGAGAAAATCAATGAGGCAACTCAGTGAGAGGAGAAGAAGGCATTGAGAAGCCACACCTTGGGACAGATAACAAAAGGGGAAGGTGTGAGCGGTGCTGGTTGCTGAAGGCAACCGTTCGGAGACATTCAAAGAGAATCCTGGTCTGTTCTTGCTAATCTGTTTGACTCTTGTCTGACTCTTGTTGGATGTTTTGAATCATGTATTTTGGGTTGAAGAAAATATTCTGCTGCTTTTTTGTTTGAAAGTCTTTTATTATTTGAAACTGTAAATAAATTTGGGTTGGGTTTTTTTCCAGCCTATTAATTGTTAAAAGGAAAAAGGGGTTGTCCCTGACAGACAAACAGGGCCAGTCGTAGGCTGGAACAGAACATTTTCACCCAACCTCTCCTAACCGGCTTAATGGTGAGCATGAATTGCTGCAAGCCATTTCTAAAATCGAAGGGAAATCACTGCTCTTTCCTTCTTTCACATGTAAATTTCCATCAAGTGGGCGACTTGAATGCAAATTTCTTCACCGTAAGTTTAGAAAAGGAGGACTTGCAAGGAACTTTTTTTCCCCCAATCTCGCTCTTTGCACGTGAATATCTCCAAAAGATGAACCAGTGCTAGAACAACAAGATTTTGCTGTTAATGTTCATGACAGCATAGAAGAATGATAGACTGACGGAACAAGAAAAGGATTGAATGCATCGATTTTTCAACTCGCCGCTTATTCCAAGGAATCCATGTTGAACCATCCCTGAGATGGCTTGTCCATCTTCTACAGGTAAGTCCTCAACTGCTGAGCTCCAAATTTTGGTTGCTAAGTGAGACATTTGTTCAGTGAATTTGGCCCTGTTGTAACTTTGATCGGTCACTAAGCAAATTGTTATAAGTCAAGAACTACTTGTACATGGCCACGGGGTAGGCAACCTTGGCTCTTTTATGACTGGTGGACTTCAACTCCCAGAATTCCTGAGCCAGCTACCATTTTTCGCAATAATGACCATCGCAGCGTCCCCATCAAAATTCAGATGCTTGGCAACTGGTTCATATTTGTGGTGGTTGTGGTGTCCTGGGGTCACGTGATCCCTTTTGCGACCTGCGGACAAGCAAAGTCAATGGGAAAGATCTACTGAACAGCTGGGTTACTAACTTAGCAATGCAGCAATTGACTTAACCCCTGTGGCAAGAGAGGTGATCAAATTGGGCAAAACTCACTTAACAAATACCTCCCTTGGCAACAGAAATGTTAAGCTCAAGTGGGGTCGAAAATCAGTATTGCACCCTGCAAGGATCGGAACCTTCTTCGCTGTGGCATTCCCTCCGTGTATTTGTAGGACGCTGTCAGCTTCACCCGTTTTTCTCTTCTTCTCAATGTTTTTCGAGGCTCCCTCGGGTGTTTTGGGCTGGGAAGTTAAGCAACCCCCAATGGCTGCTTTAGCTCCTCTCTCATTGATCCGAAAATTGAATGACTTTTAGCTGCCCAGCGTGTATTGCACTGGTTGTCTTTGGAGGGTTACTTTTATTGGCTGGGTTGATTGTTCTTTGGGTTGTAATCCTGTGTTCACCACCCAGTGTCCCTGCAGTGAGGGAGGGAGGGAGGAAAGGAAAAGGAAGGGAGGAAGGAAGGAAGGAAGGAAGGGGAAGGAGGGAGGAAAAGAAAGAAAGAAAGAAAGAAAGAAAGAAAGAAAGAAAGAAAGAAAGAAAGAAAGAAAGAAAGAAAGAAAGAAAGAAAGAAAGAAAGAAAGAAAGATTAAGGGAGGGAGGGAGGGAGGGAGGGAGGGAAGGAAGGAAGGGAGGGAGGGAGGGAGGGAGGGGGGAAAGAAAGGGAGGGAGGAAGGGATGGCAGGGAGGAAGAAGGGAGGGAGGAAAGAAAGGAAAGAAGAAAGGAAGGAAGTGAGGGAAGGAGGGAGGGAAGGAGGGAAGGAGGGAGGGAGCAAAATAACGCAGCAAAAAAAGCTGGGGAGATAGTTGTGCTGTAGTTAGATACAAGGAAGAAAAATTCATCGTTTATCATTTATTCATGAGGTTGGCTGGCACTGGCTGACACTGAACTTCAGTGAAACCAACCATAACCAACATTCTGGGTTAGATAGACCACCACCTTGGCCCTGAGCAATTGACTGCTCTTTCCCTCCACAAGTTGCTTTTACCAGCAGCCTGAGCTTGTCAGCACCCATCATCTCTTACAATTTTCACTGATTGAGAGTTGCTATTCATAGAGCTTCAAATCGCTTTTATAATAGGAGAGCTCAGTCACCAGCACCTTGCCCGGGGTCAGGACAGTGTTACAAGAGATGTGCAATCGCAAGTCTGTATGTACTTACCTGGATGAATACCTGCAAAGAAGCATTGGTTTCTCTGTGCACGCACACGCGTGCGCACACACACACACTCACACACAGACACACTAGGAGGAAAAGGGGAAAGGAAAAGGCAACAAGGAAAGGAAACAAGGAAAGGGAAAGAGAAGGGAAGGAAATAGGAAGTAGGAAATAGGAAGGGAAAGGAAATGAAGGGAAGGAAATAGGAAAATAAAGGAAAGGAAAGGAAAGGAAAGGAAAGGACTAGCACACTATGTGTTCATAAACTATGTCTCTAATCAGGTCACTTACGGAGGACTTATGACGAAGAAGATTCATCGTATGACATGGGATAGCGGGAAGGAATGAATCTTGCTTATAGATTCTGCAGAGCTGGTTCCTCTTGGCCGTCTGCCTCAACTTGCAAATATCCTCTCCTGCTTTTTTCCTGTTCTGTTCTGTGATTGGCTGCATGACCTGAACCCGTGGCTGGATCGGTTGAAGGCTTAGAGTATCTCTCAGTCCTCTCTGTTGAACAGGCCTTTGTATTTTTGGCAAGCCACATGGAAAAGTTCTAGAGATGAGAAGGAGAACTAAAACCCTGAACTGGCCAGGATTGATCAGTATGTGACTTGATTTATCTTAGGTACAGCCAAATGAGACCAGGGTCAAAAAGTTGCATTTTGAAAACCTGGTTTGTTTGTTTTTTGTTTCAGCTCCAAATTACTATTCTTCTGGTTCCGATGAAAACTAGAACTCTACAGCTACTGAGCTGATTTATTGAACTACTTCTAAACCAGGGGTCTTCAAACTTGACCCTTTTTATGACTTGTGGACTTCAACTCCCAGAATTCCTCAGCCAGGCACGCTGGCTGAGGAATTCTGGGAGTTGAAGTCCACAAGTCATAAAAGGGCCAGGTTTGAAGACCCCTGTTTTAAACAGTATTTCTCAGCTTTGATGAAGATGTATGGACTAGAACTCCCAGAATTCCCTAGCTAGCCAACTTCTGGAAGTCCACGGACCTTCAAATTCCTCTGAATATATCTCACATGCTTGGTTGTGGGAGAAATATTTTGGATATTCAGAAACCAAGGGTGAATCGACGTAGCCAGAAAGAATCCGTGTTTGATCAAAATAGCTGGGGAATTCCGGGAGTTGAAGTCCACACATCTTCAAGCAGCCAGGTTGAACAAAGACTCTCTAATCTCATGACTCTCTAATCTCATGACTCTCTAATCTCTTCTTGAAAACCTCCAAAATTGGAGCACCCACAACTTCTGGAAACAAGTCATTCCACAGGTTAATGGTTCTGACTGTTAAGTGATTTCTCCTTAGTTCTAGGTCAATTCTCTCCCTGATTAGAATCCACCCATTGCTTCTTGTTGTGCCTTCAGGTGCTTTAGAGCAGGGGTCTTCAAACTTGGCCCTTTTATGACTTGTGGACTTCAACTCCCAGAATTCCTCAGCCAGGGACACTGGCTGAGGAATTCTGGGACTTGAAGTCCACAAGTCGTAAAAGGGCCAAGTTTGAAGACCCCTGCTTTAGAGCGTTGAAAGAAAAGTCTTCATCATGGTTCAATCCAAGCCGGGAATAAACAACATGACGACTGCTTTAGAAAGAAGGTTGCAGTTTATTGAAGAGAAGAGGCAGGCAGAAAGATGGCTCTGGAAGAAAAAAGAAGAGGAGTGAGCACATGTAGGGAGTGGGTTTTTATACCCTCTTGAGCCTTTTGTTTGGAGTTGTTTCCTGTTCCTGTTAGAGGCTATTTCCTGTGTCATGTATTCTGACCTGAGTCTGGGTATGCCCTTTGGCATCTGTGAGTTAATCCTACTATGTCCTGTCTCAAAGTTTGAGTGGGGTGTGTAGATTTTAGGTGACTTTGTCTTCTTAATCTTCTAGCTTCAACCTTCCTGAATGGATTATTTACATCTGCATTTCTACAGAGCTGGTTTCAGCTTGGGGGAGGGAGACTTGGGGATATTAAGAAAAAACTGGCATGCTTTTCTGCCTCTTTAAGATCCTTTGAGGAAATATATTTTTCTGCCCTTTTAAAATTTCCTTCTCTGGGGGGCTGACTTCCCACAGGAGAAAAGGTTGACCCCCTCACCTCTGTGACAGCCCCTCAAGCACTGGAAGACAACTATCAGGTCACCCCTAGTCCTTCTCTTTGTTAGATTAGACATACCCAATTCCTGCAACCGTTCTTCATATGTTTTAGGGTAGCGTTCCGATTAAGGAGACACTTGTTCAACTCCATTCTTAGTAATGGCCTGTCTAGGGAATTCTGGGAGTTGAAGTTCACACATGTTAAAGTCACCAAGCTCGGGAGTCCCTGCTGGAAAAACTGGTCAAGGACCTTAGTAAAGCTGTTTGAGCTGAGAATGACCCTCAGAGAATCAAGATGGAGGTTGTTACCATATGACCGAAGGCCCGCCCCCTTTATACAAGGGGAGGAGCTTGGATCATTGTTTTACACAAATATTCTAGAACTTCCCCTCCCCCGCTCCAGTACACAGAGAGAGGAAAACAGAGAAGATTGTTACATTTCTTCTTAGATTTTTTTCCCCAGCCTCATTGGATTATGAATTGGGTTTACTGCGAATTGAATATTTTCTTAGAAATGGAGCAAAAAGCTGCTAACCTTTAACAGTGCAACTTTTAAAGAGAAGCAAGCAGACAAAAGATGTGACTGAACACAGAAGAAAACAACATTATTTTTTTTTAAAGGCTACGCATTGTTTTTCACTGTGCCAGAATGATTCATAGAGCACCAATTTTCAAGGGAAACAACCAAGGAAGAAGAATGGATTAATAAAACTTGGGATATACATTTTACACATGAAATATTTTTTTCAGCTCTGATGTTTCTGGATCTGGAGTTTTAAGTCTATGCAATTTTCTATTTTATCATATTCATGATCTTCTGAAAACAAACTTCCCTCCTTTTTTATGTATTAATTTATTTCTTGATTTAGTATATTTTCCATCCTATGCGCCAGCCATTTTTTGGTAGCATTACAAAAGATGCTAAAACCCCATTTTTGCACAAAAAGAAAAAAACTACTGTTTCCCCCTCTGCAATTTTTCCCTTTGTCAGTTTTTAACCTGAATTATATACCTTTAGGTTTGATTATTTAGGATTTGAAGATCTTCTGCTATGACATCAGCTGACTGGGGGGCTGGACTAGAAGACCTCCAAGGTCCCTTCCAGATTCTATTCTATTCTATTATCCATTTATACTACTCTATTCTACAGTATATTATCTATTTATCCTATCCTATTCTATTCTATTATTATCTGTTTATACTATTCTATTCTATTCTGTATTATCTGTTTATTCTATTCTATTCTATTCTATTCTATTCTATTCTATTCTATTCTAAACCGGTTGCATATAAATAGCTCCTGTTGATTAGAATCTCTCTTTTTTTTTAAAATGGTTACCACCTTGAGTTATATATACAGAAATAATTAAAGTGGGATACACAGTAAAATCAGTCAATCAGTGGCATTCTTATCTACAAAAATGAAGGCTAAAATGTGGCTTTTGCAATTACAGCTAATTAACAAATTAACAAATTAACAGTTTGTTTAGTGATTGTTCAAAGTTATAATGGCACTAAAAAAAAGTGACTTAGGACCGTTTTTCACACTTACGACCGTTGCAGCATCCCCATGGGGACACGATCAAAATTCAGACCCTTGGGAACTGACTCAGATTTATGACCATTGCAGTGTCCTGGGTTCATGTGGTCCCCTTTTACGATCTTCTGACAAGCAATATTAATGGGGAAGCCAGAGTCACTTAACAACCGTGATACTACTTTAACGTGCAGTGATTCACTTAACTATGGCAAGGAAGGTCTTAGAATGGGACAAAATTCACTTAACAACTGTCTCACTTCGCAACAGAAATGTAGCGCTAAATTGTTGTTGTAAGTCAAGTTTTACTACCGGTATAAAGCTGAAAGTTTTAGTGTCAAATTCTTCATTGCAATGAAAAATGTGTGACAAAGATGCTAAGAAACATTTTAAAATAAATTTAATTAACACCTGGCTAAACTCACTGAAGGCTGTTTCCCCCCCCCCCCTATCAAGACACGTCTGTCTTAGATGGTTTTCCCCCCTTTCTTTCAGCTTATTTTTATCTTTAATTGGTCCCTATGATTCCTGTTAAAGGCTTAGGAGGAAAATCTGTTGATTGATTCAACAGTTGGATTCAAAAGTTGTAGTTTGGGAGATGGGAAAAATGCTACTTATCCTCAGCTGATTTCACAGGTACTCCTCGACCTATGACTACAGTCAGCCCAATCTTTCTGTTCTTCTGAGCAAATGTAGAAGCTATGGGGGCGGGGGGTATCGAACAAGAGATGACAGGGAACAAAATTGTTCTTTTTTTCTCACAATGACACCCCTTTTATCATATAAGAATAGAAAAAAGAGAAGAGAAGAGAAGAGAAGAGAAGAGAAGAGAAGAGAAGAGAAGAGAAGAGAAGAGAAGAGAAGAGAAGAGAAGAG